>JANCRA010000154.1:508753-528753 GCA_024362935.1 Setophaga petechia
GGGGCTGGAACTAAATGATCTTTATGATCCCTTCCAACCCAGCCCATTCTATAATGCTATTCATGTGCTCTGAAATGCTTTAATCAAAGACAACTTTCTCCCATTTTCAAAAGATTTCAAGATCACAATGATTTCAATGGTGACTCTCTCATACAAGCATCAATGTGTAGTAAGAGTCTATATTAAACCTTCATCAAGTGTGTACTGACACTAGTTTTCTATAATCTTCTCCTAGTCTCAATCCTTGGAATGAGGTAGATTACTAATGAAGTTGTTCGGCTGAAAGCTTTTGCAACCTGATTGGGTGTTGTGATTGTTTTAGCAATACAGCAATTATTGCTGCAGCTTATACTGTGGTCAGATCTACAGACTTTGTCTCAGAATCAAAACAAAGATAGTTCTGAGTCCAGAAATGCCTACCAAATGTCCAGATGTCTGTCAAGAGAGAAAGCAACTCTTTGAAATATGGTAATTTTGGTTAAACATTTTTTAACTCTCTGAGTGTATTACAGAAATACTTGGACATTTTAATTTTTTTTCTGACATATAAATCAGAATGCAAAGAAATACAGACCATCAATAGATATGGAAACTACGATATTGACAAAATGCTCAGGGAATTTGAAGGGCTAATGGCTTGGGCACTATCTCAGACTTGGTACTGATGCAAGACAGGCCTAACTGTGACTTATGCAGTGAATGAAACAACCTGGAAGATCTTTTCTGTTGGAAAATTCTTAGAGATGATACTTTGATACGTTAACGAAAAAAATGACAAAAATCCCCAGTATGCAGTAGAATCTATGAAAGCAAGACTGACTTTTCTGACAAATGTTTTCAAATTTAAACAATGTTGACTACGTATATTTATTTAATTTTGACTATAAGGAGTTTTTATGTGAGGAACCTCTATTACTTTGGTCATCAGGTGGAGGATGCTGGTAGCATCCTCCATGCTGGTACCAGGTAACATTTCACAAACAACTCACAAGAACATTTGTGGTAGTGATGCTAAACTAAACTTAGTCAGTAAGAAATTGCTCCTTCATAATTAAGTCAACTTGTACCTTTAAAGAACTCTGCATTCCCCATCTTTGAGTGGGCTTGAGCTTGAACATTGCCTTCAGTGGTACTGCAATCCAAGTGAGTTATGTCTGATATTTGAAAAATTACAATGTTGTATGGGAAGATTTGCCTCTCATCTCCAGCTCACTTTTTCTACTTGTAAATGTTTGGAGATGTAAAGCATCATATTGGGTAAAGTACAGGGATTATTTTGCTTCAAAATACCTTGCCACATGAAGACTTTATGTAGGCTATTTGCTTCATGTCTGCAGATGCTATTGCACTGTGCTCATATTGACTGGATAATTTTCTTCATAGTAGCTGGTATGGGACTGTGGTTTGGATTTGTGCTGGAAATAGTGTTGGTAATGCAGGGATATCTTAACAAATGTTCAGTAGGGCTTACATAACGTTAAAGCCTTTTCTGTTCCTCTTGCCACCCCTTCAGTGAGGAGACTGGGGGTTCACAAGGAGCTGAGGGGACACAGCCAGGACAGCTGACCCCAGCTGACCACAGGGGTATCCCACATTATATGGCATCATTCTCAGTGAATAAAGTTGGGGGAAGAAGAAGGAAATGGGGATGTTTGTGGTGATGGAATTTGTCTTCCCAAGTCACTGTTCTACATTATGGAGCCCTGCTGCCCTGGGGAGAGCTGAAAACCTGCCTGTTGGAGCCTGTTGGAGCTAAAGCTTTGCTTTCCTTAGAATTATAGAATCTGCTGAGTTGGAAGGGACGCATCAGGATTATGGAGTCCAGCTCCTGGCCCAAGAGTCACACTAGGTGCCTGAGAGCATTGTTCAAATGCTTCTTGAATTTTGTCAGGCTTGGTGCTGTGACTGCTTCCCTGGGAAGCCTGTGCCAGGGCTCACCCATCCTCTGGGGGAAAAACCTTTTCCTGACATCCAACCTAAACCTCCCCTGTATGAACAGTATGAAGCTTCATATTGTTTTATCAAGTCTTGTTTCTGGTCAAAACAGCGAAAAGACCTGTACAGACATTTCTGCTTCTCCTCATGAGGAAGTTTCTACAGTTTTTCTATTTTAGTTTCAAACACTTGAGGACAAAGGGACCAAGTTCTGGTGTCACACCACTGACTTTATAAGCATGTACATATTTATATTCTAGTTTGAAAGAGGGGAAAATAGGTGTTTCCAATATAACTATAATATTTGAAAGCTTGGCTTTTAAAAGCAACAAAATTTACTATTTCATTTAGGAATTAGATTTTTAATCCTATTTTTGGCATTATGTCAATAAATGATCTAGAGTTTAAAAGATTAAAACAAATTAAGGGTGTTGCCCAGTGACCATCAACAAAAGTCATACACTAATCAACACTTTAAGTCAATAATCTATCTGTATAACCTTTGTCAGACACAGGAAGGGAGGGGGAATTTTCCCTTAATTTACAGCTAAATAATGTGATCAAATTAAGAGTTTGAGTTGGAGGGTAAAACTTCTGTCCCAAATAAATTAAAAATGCTTGTGTTTTTATGCTATTTTTTGTCAAAAGTTGTTCAGTAATTTAAAAAAAAGTTTTCTTTTATTAATGGCTTTCTATCACTATATGTTCCATCAGCAACTATATGCAAAAGTCGTAACTTTCTCAATTTTCTAGTACTCTGCAGGGATTCCTATTTTAGGCCACAATGCTGAGGAAAAAAATGTTCTGGAGCAGATTTAAGCATCTATAAGTAAGTATAATCTATTAAAAACACTGGGATTTGAGCAACTCTTACTATTGTGCTTTGATAGAACTCTACTCTGTCAAAATCACAGTTGTTTTGCAGGGGTCACAAGCCAATTTCCAGCATCCAGAACTTTTTCTTTGAGAGATATAATAGCAGGTTATCTCCACGCTGTGCTCACATGCTCATTTCATTTTTTCTTCCTGTCTTCGTTATGGCAATTGTCCTCGTCTTGTGGCAGTTTATAACTTAACTCTATCAGTGCTGCACCGGTGTTTGTGGTGCTTAGAAAGAATCAGCACCTCAAAAAAACTCTGTTAAGGGATAACTGGATAGTCAGCTAGCTGGGACAGAACCAGAAATCCTGGTGTTTTGAACACTTTCTAAGATGACGAGTCTGCTTCTGTTCTCAACAAGAAAGATTCATTTATCCCAGGCATTCACATCTCTCCTTCCCCTGCCATTTGTGGCAAGGTGGAAGCAAATGTCTAGCATACACATTCTTTCCCCAGCTGGATTCAGGTATAAAACTTTCTGACAAGAAACAGTAGTAAAGGGACCAAACCTAGCCCTGAAGATGAACTTAAGGCCCTTGAAATCTGTAGCATGCCAAGATAGCTTTATATTTTTTTTTTTGTTTTAATTTAAACTAAAAAAAAACATAGAAGGATGGGCTGCTGAGATCATCTGTCACACCATCTGTGGTTGCCTAGCAGAATTACTCCAGCCTTGAGCTGGAGGAGCTCCCAATTGCAGCTGAACTGCAGTTGGGGATTTTATTAATACATCTCTCATTTATATAGCACCTTTCACTCTCAAGGATCCCAAAGTACTTGTTAAAGGATAAAGTTGAGGACTGAAGACTGCTAAAGGAGGAGAAAGAAAATTTCCTCCCTCCTGACCAGTGGCTTCAAAACTTTTTACTAAAGAAAACATTTATTGCTGAATTTGTTATTCTCTTTCATTCCTCTGAGTGTGGCTCAGTGGGAAGTTGTGACCTTCGGGATGTTGTGCAGCCTTGAGCTGATTTGTCCCTGCAGAGACAATTGCAGATATATGCCTGGGTTTTTCTATTGAGTGTATGACTGACATGATTTGTAAGCATTGGTTATAAAGCTGTATATATATATATATATATATGTATATATATACATGTATTTATATATATAAACACCTATGTTTATATATATTTAGAGCACAGAAAATAACAAGTGGGAGAAACAACTGCGATCAGCTGGCATTCAGGAAAATTAAAAATAAAGCATGTGGTGTAATCAGTTGTTTTCAGTCAAATGGCATTTAAATCCTGCACCGATGCATAACCTGCCCCAATGCTCTGAGAGGTAGGAGGACAGGTGATATGTCAGCTGTGCTGTGCCATGTAACTACAGTAGAAGGGCTGCATTAATGACAGACACAAGAGTTTGGATGAATGTTAACATGCTGCTATTTCCATGCTGAGATGAAGTAGCAGGGCCTGGATTTATCATTAAAAGAGACCCAAGAGGCTCTCACTGAGCCAGCTGCTAAGGCCCTAAAACATATGTCGCACCCTTCAGCTGTTCATCAATACAAAAGGCTTCCATCTCAAAGCACTTGACCTTGTTAGCCTCAGCGGTGTCAGTGATATTTTCAACAGGGAGACAACAGATCAAGTATGAAGAAGAGATTCTCTTAAGGGAAGTGTGTGCAGTCCCTGGCAAAATGAATGCAGAATTGTAGCCTGTGGATAATGGCTCCTATTTCTGATGTTTGTGGTTTGTAAAGGAGATAAACTTCTACTCTTTTTCAAAACAGTGGTAAACAACTGAAAAAAAATAACATAAAAATATGGCAGTGGCAAATAAATTAGCTCACCAGATTCCAAAATTTCCTAGCCTTCATCCACAACCCCCACCCTGGTCTTTGTATTCTTGCTAACTTCAAAGGAAATGCAGCCTGAGTAAGGGCTGAGTGGGGAGTTCTGAAACCAGAGAGAATAGCTGTAAGAATTACAGCAGCAGTATCACCCTGACATTTGCAGGTAGCATTAAATGATGGTGCTAGTGTGAGAGTGCTTTAGCAGGTGTGGTACTGATGCACAGCTCATAGGAAGGATACTGCATCCTCTCAGGTGCACAAGGGTTAGTTCTAGTAGGCCCTTCACTCTCTGCATTTCCAAAAGGACTGTAAAGCAGAGCTAATAAGATTTTTCCACAATGGAAAGAGTCACCATTTTCCTCCAAGTCTATCTGTCAAGGGCTTTCTCCCCCTTTGATTTTGTGAGGGTAGTTTATATATATGGAACTTGTGTGTAAACATATATATTTCTATTTTTCTCTGTAACATAGAGAAATGCTATATAACACAGCTTTTATTACACATTCAAACACACAGCTACATAACACTAACCTTTAAAAATATCCCAAATGAACCATTCCATATTTTAAATATCTGCATTGGAAGGAGGGAGGTAGACAAAGGATACAAAGCATGAGAAGAAAAAAAAAAGCCATGACAGATGTTAGGTTGCTTAATGGTGTGCCAGAAGGCACTTGGATACTGTGATGCTGAGCACAGCCTGAAACTTCCACATGATATAACTGAGCTGGACCTTCAAAATGATGCATTTGTATTAATAAATTTTAAAAATGCAGGAATGCAGGAATCGTTGTTTTGTTGGGGTTTTTTTGTTTTTTGAGGGTTTTTTTTTGGTTTTTTTTTTTTTGGTTTTGTTTTTTTTTTTTTTTTTGGTTTTTTTTTTTTTTTGTTTTTTTGTTTTTTTTTTTTTTTTTTTTTTTGTTTTTTGAGGGTGGAGGGAATGGAGGTTGGTGTTATTTTAACTTGTCTTCTTGTTGTGGTCTTTTGGGATAGTACTCTTGTCCAGTGAAATTATGGCATATCAGGTGGTTTTCCTAGTGCCTGAAAAATAAATTTATGCCCTTTAAGGACTATGGGGCACACACAGCTGCCCTCTTCAGCTCAAAAGTAGGGCCTGGTTATGGAAATACATTTTTTTTACCTGTCACCATTATGTAGCAAATCCATCCAGGAGAAGGCCAGCTGAAGGGGATGCATGGAGCATCCCATCACTGTGACTGCTTCTGGGATAATGTTGTGGCTGGGAATTTGGAAGAGGGGAGGTGCTCTTCTCTCCCTGGTTCCAGAAGTTCCAATGTGGAGCTGCTGGGAAGAGGGAGGCTTGACCAAGACATCTCTGAGTCACAAGAAAACAAGCTGTAGTGGTTTGTTGTGCTGAGCTATATCTTTAAAAGTTATGGGGAGCCCAGTGATGACTTGCCACCAGGACCTGCAGAGTTTCCAGGGACTCTCAAAAAAAGCGTTGCCAGTGCCCTTTGCTCTTGCCTGCTTTGGCATGTATGGTTCAAACACCCCTGGTCTGGATGCAGGCCAGGGCCAGGTAGAGCAGCACACCCCAAACAGCATCAGAAGAGGGATTGCTGCATGAATGTGTCAAACTGGCTGAGGGGCAGGATGGCACTGGCCCAGCCTTCAGCTTTTCCTGGCTCTTGTGCTGTGCATTTCTCATACACATCTCCCTTCTCGTGAACGAAAAGGGAAAGCTACAGGCCTACTCTGTTACACATGCATCCAATGTGAGGAAGCAGTTCATCTGATTAGGAACAAAGGAGTTGGAGATGCAGACAGCTGTTCCTAATCGGGCACAGCAGATTAGGTATGTAATCCCTGGCTGCCAAAAACTTCTTTCAATTCCTTGAGCAGAACTATAGTTCAGCAGCTTTGAAAATGGGGGTGTAGTTATTTGAGAAGCAGAGTTGCAGCTTTCATTGTTTCCTAATGCAAAATCATGCTATAATGATACTTGAAAAGAATGTGAACATTGATAGTTAATGCAGAAAGTAGATACATTAAATTATCCTCCAAAAAATTGTTGTGTCTTCCACTTTTTTTCTTTCATAGAGAAGTGATTTAATGATGTGTGAAGTCTGACAAGTAAATCTCTTTAATGGTTCTCACCACAATGAACATTGAAAATAGCTCTTTTTCATACAATACGATTATGTATTAGATAACAGCTGGGAACTGATAATGTGGAAGAGATCAATTCTGCAAGCTGCAGAGCACCTGTATTTCTCATTGAAGTTGATAGGAGCTGGAAGTACTCAGTGCTTCAGAAGAAGTTTCCGGTACCCTCCAGGATTGATTTTACAAAAGAATTTGTTTCTTGAGCTGCAATTTAGTTATTGTTATGTTAACGCCTCAATCTTTTGATGCAAAGTAGCTGCAAAAGGAGGAAAAGTATCTTGAGCAAAAATCACTCTGCCAGTGATTAAAATACTTTATGATATCAATATGAGTATTGTTCAAGAAAGAATATATTGCATAAAACTATGGCTTAATAAATTATAATAAATTAAAATAGTGTATCAGGAATACATGTTGCAGAAGTAGTGTTCTTAAATATAACAGGAAGATTCTAAAAAAAATTTTTGTAGTATTAGAAAACTTCAGGCCACTAAAGCCAAATACAGTTAATGTTTCTAGTAGGTAAAGTTTATCCTATTTTGCTGATAGACCATGAAATGAGAGTAATTATAATCAAATATAATTAATTAGTTCTAGAAATTTAGATATATGGTATGTGTATGAAAAAAATTCTCAAAGCTCAGATGCAATACATTTTGGTGGGTTTTATTTTTTTTCTGGAAAGCAAAAATTTAACTAGAGTAAAGGAAAGAGAAAGGTAAAAAAATAATAGGAACTTATAACTGTACATAGAAACAAATGTCTATCTTGAGACACAACTAGAGATATTTGAAATAGAAGGTATTATTTACATAGTAGTACTGCCAAGGAAAACTTATGTCTAAAATTATGAGGTACTGACAACCTTCTTCCACTCCTGTCAGTGGCTGAAGTTCAGTCATCCCACTTCAGTGTATACCTTCAGGGCTGTCCCAGCTCAGCTGCCTGGGGAATGAAATTGCAACTGTAATCTGTGTTTAGTGGCTTTGTAAGTATTTTTTTTTATTTCAGGTCAGAATAAAATTATTCCTGCTATCTGAATATGTCAATAGAGCTTGCCAACTTCTCTCTCATGCTGCCTTTCTGTTGAAATGAGAATAAACTGAGGAACACAAAACTGGAGGATTAGAGCAGCAATGGCATTGGGTGCTTGCTTTTGTTTCTCATGGCTGTGGACAGTGATCAGTTAGGACTGTCCCCCTGGGCTCCTGTGCCTGCCTCCCCATGGGGATCTCACTCTCGAAAAAAAAGAAGAAAGGCCAGGGGAGACTGCACCCTCACTGTGGATAGAGATCCAGCCTGGGAGCACAAGCACACCCTCTGTGAGACTGAGCTGTCTCCCCTTTCTGCAGAGCTGCTTTCTTTTAGCTTTGCTGCAGCCCTGGGGTCTTAAACCAACCCCAGCTGGGTTTCAAGGTCCTAGAAGTACAGAAGAGATTGAGTTTTGTTGTGACATGCCAAAATATGTCCTCATTACCACTTTTCCTTGGTTGGGTAAGAACATCTACCCTATCCTGTCATGCCATGCCATGCCATGCCATGCTGTCAGTCCCTCAGATGGCTCAGAGAGAGAAAAACTGCTCTTCCTCAAGAGGGATGAGAAGTGCATGCTTCAGTTTGGTGGGAAAATAGACAAAAATATGACAAGGGAAAACTCTGCTGGTTATCCTGTATCCTTTTCTTTCTTTGGGGGCTGAACTGAATGGGAAGGGTCAGGAGAAGACTTCTGACATTTAGAAATCTTCCACAGAGTGCTTTGAAAGGGAAATACATAGATGGGCTCCTGTATCCTTGTTTTTTGAGGTGTACCCAGCTGAAGAGTGAAATATTAACTTATCTGTAGAGACAAGTGTTGGTCTAAAGTTCCTCTAGGACACCTTAAATACTAGCTACTGAACATACATCCACTTTTTTTGTCCTATTTGGTCTTTAAAAGAGGGGTAGAAGTAATCGAAAAAACAAATATTTGTCATTTTGTTTGAACAAACTCTCAGTCTATCTAATTTCTACTCATTGTGGGGTCTTACAGATAGTACAGGCACAATTTGAACATCCTATTAGTTTAAAAACCAAATTCCTAATTAGATGTGTTTTTCCTCTTTCGGAAATGTTCCACAGTAGGTAAACAGACTGAGAGAATACTCTACAGTTCTTGAAAGTGATTGATGCTCTATATTTATTGCTTCTTGTTACTACAGATTCCTCTACGTCCTTACTCTCCTCTGCAGGAATAATTTCCTTACTCCTACCATCTGCCTGACATCATATGCATATTTGAAATGTTTGAATTTTAAATCATTTTTACTACTTGCTTGTATTCCTTTTGGTCCTTACTTTCAGTAAGCAGGACAGCAGAGTTACTGCAATCCCTTCCCAGGGGCAGATGACCTGCCAGGACAGTACTTACACCTGAGCCCTCTAGGACCACTGGCCTTCAGCTTTGGCCTCATTTCTAATTAAAAAAAAAAAAAAAAAAAAAAAAAGAAAGGAGATTTTCTGGCATATTTTGCCAGCTCTGGTGTGTCTGTGTGTTGAGGCAGCATCACTGCTTCTTGGTGATGGCAAATCTGCTTCAGTATGTTTAGGTTGTGCTGAACTGAGACAGAGATATTTATACCTATAAATTTGTACAAACACACATGCTATTTCTTCATTTGTATAGCATGTTATGGAAGGAATAAGTGAAATTATATATTTTGCAGTTGTCTTTAAATTACTGACAGACGCTTTGCTAATGGAAAAAAACCTGAAGAGTTTAAACTTTCCTTCATTTTCTGACTTCTTAATTCTTGTGTGCATTTTGTCAAGCACCCTATTTTTTTCTTGCCTCCTACATGCTGACACAGCACCAGTTTTCTTGTCTAATTTTATAAACTGTTCAGCCGTGCCATTATTCGCTGTTTTCTTTTAATTATGTATTCTTGTTAACCTCTTTATCCTTTCAAAGTTGCAGATTGTGATTGACATGCAGTATTAATTAAGGCATATAATTTATGACATTGGAGCTTGAAATTAATAAGTGACAATACAATTACATGGTTTGCCTAATTGTCCTTCAGTAATATCAAGATTGACACTTACCACAGCATTCAAAGTTAAAAGCTCTCAAACAGATAGTACAGCTGAATGTAATCACCAGCAAATCTAAAGTAAAAAGATCCATTGTAAGGGACAGGCTGTTGGGAAAGAAATTTAGCTGTGGTCTTGTTTTATTAAATAAACAAATCTGTGCGCATGGGTCAATCTCAGAATTAAATTAAAAGCATAATTTTTTTCTATGACTTTTAATTACAAATATTTTTTTTGTAATTTTTAAATTTTTATTAATTGCTAAGGAACTTTTCATGTTCATTGAGATTTCAGTTTCCAATCTCTACTCCCATCTGGCAAAGTCTCAGTGTGTGCACCAGTGATGCTTGTTATTGTTGGTCCTGTCCACAGCACTGCAGTTTTCTTTACACCTCTGTACAGTCATCTAAATATTGGCAGCTTACTGTTTATAAGAACACCACTCTTTTTCAATAGCATAGGTTATGGTCCTGTAACTGCTGAAGAATATGAGACATACTATTTGGGTGAGTATTCTTAGTAGCAGAATTGAGATTTTGAAATGTAGTTTCCAATGGCATCCTATTCTTTAACAGCGAGCATTCCCTTAAGATCAACATCTTTGTCATCTGGTCCCCTGACACTGTGATAATGCCCATAAAATTTTGACTAATTTTGTGAAAAGTATAAACACATGTCATGTGTAGATGAGACTTTTAGGTCATTCTACTTGAAATCCCTGCAGTTTTGTTTCAAGGAAATTCCTAGCTTTGTGTTATGTCAAAGAAACTGGTGGCCTGAAGTATATACTTCCATTTTAGACTTTTTAACATTAGCATTAGCTTAGAGATAAGAACATTAAGAATATAAGAATTATTTTAGTCAGAATGCTTTTAATGAGAATTATTCATGTTAAACAGAATACTGTTATTGGACTTTTAGTTTATTGCCAAATATCAGAAACAAGTACCTCAAATGAGGAAAGAGACAAAGTGACTTCCCCATATTTTTTTTGTGTAGATGAACTATTAACACACCTTGAAATAGAATGCTTAGAGCAAGAACCACCAAGATCCGTTACTCTGATGAATTTGGACATAAAAATAATTAAAAGAGAAAAGCAGATTGAAAAAATCTTACACTGTAGATCTGCCTATTTTTCTATACTCTTTCACTCAGAAATGGTAGAGCACAAATTATAAATATCTCACATTTGAGTCTGTGCAAGCCCTGGGGAAGCAAGCTAGTGAGTGAAAGAAAGTAGTGACCATGGGCTGAGCTGTGCTTCCCGCACTTTTAGTGTAGATGGACAACAAGAAGGGACAAAGTGATCGGTGATTCCATGACCTTGTAAAATGCTGGACTGCAAAACTATGAACACAGGGATATGCATGCTCTGGTTTCCTGTGGGAAAGTCCATGCTGCTCCATCACTGTTGGGCTAGCAGCCTTCTTGCAAAGCAGAAAATTGGGTCAGTATGCCCTAGCCCTTCAAAAACGATGCTATTCCCCAGAACTGTGATTCTCTGAAATAAGTTGCTTGTTGTCCACTAGTTTTGCATCTTTGAAATTACCTTTTAGCTGCATTCCTTGCAGATAATCAAAGAAAAAGTATCTCCTTAATAAAAGCTGGTCTTCCTTGATGACCTATCTTGATATCTAAGGAAAACACTAAACATTATATTTGATTTGAAAGCAAATAACATTCGTGAGATGTAATGAAACAGGAATATGAAGCAGAAGAATACTATTCCTTGTGATGATATTCTTCTTATTTCCTAAAATTTTTTAGAATGAATTTTAAGAACTTGATTTTCAGTAGTCCCTTTTGTGCATTAATGGTTTGAAACAGCACTCGATGAGAGGTTTAGCTAATAGTCATTTGGAAAATCAAAGTCTAAATTACCAGGTAAAACTGGTGTAGAAATAGCAGGAGGTTTTTTTAAGTTTACTGAAATCTCTCTTTTTACAGCATATTTGTAACCATGCTGGTATTTGTTTTTGAAATCTGTCAGAAGCAGCCAAAGGTAAACTGGGAGGTAAAATTGCCAAACAAGTAATCTCAGAGCAACTATTCTAAAAACATAGAAGTTCTAGGCATAAAAGCCAACACAGTTCTAGAATTACAGAATATTTTAGGTTGGGAGGGACCCACAAGGAATGTGGAAGTCCAACTCCAGGACCTGCACAACATCCCCTCTGGAGTCACATCATGTACCTGAGTACATCGTCAGAAGGCTTCTTGAGCCCTGGCAGGCTTGGTGCTCAATACTGTGAGGAGCCTGTTCCAGTGTCCTCTGGGTAGACAGACTTTTCTTAAAATCCAACCTAAACCCCACCTGACATGGTTTCATGCCATAATGACATAGATTGAACCAAATCTCTTAATGATTTATGTTCTTTTCTTTGGGAGTGATGTGTGGAATGCCAGAAAAGTGAGCCAAATTTCAGTTGCAGAAGAATTTTTGAAGAACTCAGCATGCCCATATCTTTACTTGCTGTATCATTCTGCTCCAGACTGACAGCCCAGCAGAAGGTAATTGCAGGGCTCGGAGTTTGGACTGGAGACAAGGCACAGCTGAGCTACCTGTGAATAGCACTACACATCTCAGTAAATAATTCTTGATTTCATTGTCATTTCATTGCAGTAGTTAAGGGAGGGTGACTTGGTTTAAACAAATGCAGATTGATTTGTCAAGAAAGATGCTTCAACCTTGGGTGCCTATGCATTATGATCAATAATGTTTTGCTTTCTCTTCCCCCTCAAAGAGAATGCGCCTCCAGTTGAAGAGAACACAATTCTCTTCTGCCAGTGACATTTTATAACTGTGGAAGCCCATTCTTGGGAAGCCTTTTTGTTTGATGTTGGCACAGAAATAAAATTCATCAGACATGCAAGATGTGAATGGTCATGTGCATAGACCCTTTCTTTTATAATAGAAAGAGGAGAGATCGATAAACCTCAGAAGAAGGAAACAGCTGTAAGCAGCCTTTTACTGGAGGTGTAATCCTGATGAATAATGTTGCTGTCATAACAGCAGGGATAATTTAATGCTGACACTTAGCAGCATGATAAATAGCTTGTCAGACATAGGCAGTGACAGAGTCAAGTGAAACTGCCCATGACAAGTTCTGAAATATTAATCTTCTACTAGACTGTGACTGTGCGAAGGGGGCAGCAGTGTACAGAAGACTTGGAGGGGAGACACTTTGTAATATAAACAAATGTACTTTAGGAAAAAATGCTTTTATTGTGCAGAGAAATTTTCCTTTACAAAGGCTATTATGTATACTATTTTTGTACAGGGCTCTGTACATTTATGCTTTACAACAGTGTGTTTTATTTTTCCAACACATACTCTGATATAATTTTCTGAAATATTTCACGTCTTATTGGTAAGGGGAATTTCTGTATTGAGGACTTTTTGGGGAGAAACATTAAATGAAAATTCTCTTTTTTTTTTTCCACTTGCCCATACACCCTTCTTCCATGGATTTTTCCAATTTACCTAGGATCCTTACTGTGAATGTCACTTAAGCAATTTTGCAGGTTCCCTATGCCAAACACCAATTGATTTATGAACTGCTTTTCCATTAGAGATGACCTAGAGTGATGGTGGATGTAACAGGCACTTGATATTCAAACCAGACTATTTATTTATGTGTAATTTGCTTAATAAAGTACTATGCCATTTTGATCTTCAGGGAGATGCAGTTGTCAACACACTACTCTGAAAATTATGCATCAGAGACTCTTGCATCTTGCATTTTGAATACTATTTTGATTACCAAGACTCCTCATGACAGACAAATGTTCTGCTTTCATTCAATATCAGGGCTGAATTTAAGAAAATGTGAGAGGCTATGATGGACATACACTTTGTGAAGATAATGGCAGGATACAGCATGCCAAGTAATAATGTCCGAGATATTGTGCATCATCTTAGAGGGGAGCAAGAAGCACCACTTCAATGCTAGCCAAGGTGCAGTGGTAACAGTAGGGACAAATATTTTCTAAACTTCACCAGTTTTCCATAATAGTTATCATATGTCTATGGTTACAATCTAAAAGGTGATTTACCCCATTATAAAGATAGAGGGCTTAATTGTTGCAAATGTGCACTGTTGTCTTTAAGTTAATAGTACTCTAATTTCTGTCTTGCAGAGGCTATAAATTGAGCTGCCAGTGGAACATTGGCTCAAGGTCTTATTTATTCATCAATACAGTGTGGATGGAGTGAGAATGATGCATGTTTGGCTCCACAGCCAGCACAGTACCTAAAAGTCTCTTTATGTACCCTGACAACCTATTGCCTTATCAGTGTTGAAGAAAGGTGTCTGAACAAGGTCTGAAGTGGCTGAAGAAATGCCAATGTTTTCTGTGGTTTCTTTCTCCAACATGTGCATTGGTCAAAGTGCCAAGTCCTGCTGTGCTGAAATCCCAAAGGAAATGAGTAAAGTTGCAGGAAAGACCATGGGTAGTTGTTTGTTAAAGGCAAGGTAAAGTCTGCAAAGGGTTGAATTACAGTTCTCAGCGTAAGAACCATTTCTTTCAGTTTAAGGAAGTATGATGAATACAGGTTACAGCTGAGCAGACTTTAGAGCAAGTCAAATGAAATGGGATTCTACCTTGGACCAGAGGGGCTCAGGCTACTTTTATGCTCTTTGGGAAAAAAGGAGATTGTGTTCTCATTCTGAAAGCACCACAGTATGTTTGAGGAATACAGCTCTCCTGGTGCCTATACTTTTTGAACTTTTTATATATTAGAATTATTATGCTAATAATTGTATGCTTTCAGGTCTAACTCAGCCTGTTGGTATTGACAAGTAATTAACATACCAGGTGAAACACATTCTGAAACTATCATAGCAAGATGCATGTGCCTTTTATGCAGCTGCTTTTGTCTCCAGTGGTGGAAAGGTGACCTGGTTTGGGATCAGCTCCAGTATTAAGAGGAAGTTATTCATACTCAACAGTCACTGTTATAACACAGTGTGATGTGACTTCTTGTTCTTGACTTTGAAGCAATGTTTTTCCTGTAAGTGCACGCAAACTTACACGTTCAGTAGAAAAATTCATCTAATGATTCCAAGAGAAGCTTAAAATTTTGCTAAAAAGAATGATAACTTTTTACTCTTCTGAGGTTATCAGGTTTCTATATGTAATTCAAATGTACCATATTAATTCAATTAACATTTTCTGTCATTTTTTTATATAACACTTTAAATCTTGCTGTGTTGAGTTCGGGGATTTTTACTAATTTTCCATGTTTTTTGTTTTGATTGTAGTTTTGATATTAGTGTTACATTAATACTTTTAAAGTACACTCCAAAAAGAGATGTTTGATAAACAATTTTTTAGCAGATAGATCTAGGAATCTTATTCTTTGTCAAAGAGTAGAAGTCAATACCAGCTTAATTTTCAAGGAGTTTCCAGTGTTGTCTATTAGATTGTCATGAAAGAAATATTTGCCAAAGCTTAGGGTAATGAGAATTAATAGTGCTGGTCTGTAGTTTGATAGTTCCTCTGTACATCTGAATTGTTCCTTTCACGGTAATAAGGATTTAGCATAATCAGTGATAAGACTGATATTCAGTTTGCTTTCTTTTAAAATATTAAATCCCCTTAAAGTAATAAAAAAATTTAAAATTCAAATCAGTTAATTTTTTCTGAAGGAAGAATCTAACTATTTTCAAGGACCCTTCTTTAGTTTCTTACAACGCAGTAGTAACACTTTGAAATCCAGTGCAACAGAAACAACTTGGACATATTTTGATTTTTTTTTCTGAAAAGAAAGGAGGGAAAAATTAGTGAGTAAGATTCTGAGTGACATGAACCTGATGAATCTTCATATTCCAAACCTAGGACAATTTTTGTGTTGTGTTACCAGCTTAGAAGGATTTACTTGTCATCTCAGACTCAATTGACCATTGAAGTCCCTTTGCTCTCTTCCTCCAAGTAGTAAGAGATACAAAAGTGTGGGAAAATGAATAGGACTTTTTCTATTTTGTGAACCACATTTCCCATTCATTTTAGATGAGAAACCAGGTAGAGGTAAAAAGAATCATTTTGCCAGAAACATTGAAATGTGTATGTGGAGTTCAAAAGGCCACATTAACATATTCATGTAGGATGTGAACCAATGAAATGTGAATTTCTTCCTTGCTTTAATTAGCAGAATATAAGGAATAATTGCCTTTTTTGACCAATAATAAATGAATAAATTGTGTTTCTTTTTGATCAATAATTCCATCTTTTATACAAGAAACCTTTCAAATTGAAGTTTTTCAAAGCAAGTGCCTTTCTGGGAAGGGATCTGACTTTGAGGAAGAGTTCCTTACCAGAGCAGTTAAGCAGGAAATAAGTAATTATATGTAATGCATATTTAATGAAGCAATTTTTCAGCTTCTTTTTGTCTACGAAGTTCTTCCTCTCATGAAGTTAAAAACTGAGTTGTTGAAACTAACTGGAACTAAAGGGAAGAGAAATTGATATAATAAAAGTATAAGTTTAATGATGCACAACATGTATAGCAGGGAAGATTTTTCAAAAGGTACAAAAACTAAACTTTCTTCAAACCTAGAGAATAAAAATAGTTAGGTCCCTTTTAGGGGTGGATAAGTTTCATCTGTAGTCTGTTTAGCTCAATATAGCTGCATGTAGGAGAGAAATTGTGAATAGACATAAATCTGCGTGAGATTACATCTGCACAATATTTCCGTCTTGATTTCTTAAAGACTTCTTGAATTCACAAAAGAACTGATGTTGTCCAGTGCTAACTCTAACTGGTAAATATGCCCAATCCTTGAGGGGTCCTAACATCTGGGGTTCTTATTAAAGGAATTTTCACTATTAATATGGAACTGTATTTTCACATTGTTTTACCAAACTCTGATTCACCTACTGTGTGATGGCTCCATAGTTTATCTAATAGTTTTCACATAAAGACTAGCAAAAGTAGCTATAGAATTTCTTTAAACAAAGCAAAACAAATAGTTATTTTTACATTCATTCTTTGTTGTATTGATTCTTTGGAAAGTTACAAACTCATTTATCTTATTAAAGCCTCCCAAAATTTTTGAATTAAAAAAACTACTTGAAGAAGTTATTTATTAATTCAAAAGAATTGTAATTTTTGTTTTACATTTGAACATTATGAAAATCCTGTTCCATGAATGCTGGGATAAATGCCATCTGATCTCTTGGATCATCCCAGTTGAAAAGAATGTGTACTTCTTGCCATCAGTCAAAACTTCACATTCATTAACTAATAAAATAAAAAAAAATAAAAGAAACAAACTCCATTTTGCCAACATCATGGCTTTTTCCAGTGAATGAAAGCCAGCAGTGTATCCCTTTTAGCATTAGTTTATGGCTATTCTAATGACAGTGGTAGTTTTGCTTAGTGGAGCTCATTTATCTTTGTGTTCTGTGCCATGTTCTGGGGAAGAGATGTGTAATATTCTGGAACTATACAGCTGTCAACTTTCTGGGATGTTCTTTGTAAACAACTTGATTAAATGAAATGTCATTAGGAACACTTTTGCTGGGCTTTTGCTTTTCTGTAAGACTTGATATGTTTGCTGGCAATTTCTCATCTGGGCCTCTCCCCCAGATGATAGCTTTGGAAAAATATGTACTATGGCATTTTGTATAACAGGAAATAAATAATAAAGTTGAGAAGAGCTATTTAATTAGGGCAAGCCACACCTGTTACCTATCTGCATCTACTCAGCTTTGCATTAAAATGTTAATTGAGCACAGCTGCAGGATGGGCCCTATCCTCCTGGTTTGGAGTGTCCTTGACACTAATGTCAATTAGTGCAGTTCAGCTAGGAGGCAGAACTGATGTTCCTGCACGCACTCCCTTCTTTTTCCACCACTGATGGGGTTGGGGGACTTTTATCATAATGTCAGTTGCACACTTTTTAAAAAAATAATATTTTAATTTGTGTGTAGATTTTTGTTTTTTGCCATTACATGAGCACAATAACACCATAAACAGCAGATTTCAGAGTTAAAAAAATTAGCATAAATGTACTAAGTACCTCCCACATATTCCGTACCTATCGGTTCCCTACTTTCCTTCCCTTTTTCCATACCATTCCTTGTAGGACACTCCTGGAAACGAGTCAGAACACTTAGCCAGCCACTGGGAAAAGGAAAGAGTCCCCCAGCAGTTGTTGCTCTGGTGGCCAGGCTGTCTCACACTGCCTGCAGCCTCCTCTTCATCTCAGCCACAGTCACTTTCTCCCTTCCTTCTCTGACAAGAAGTCCCTTGTGTTCCTCACTGCTTGTCCCCCTCCAGCCCCTTGCCCCAAGTGCTGAACAATCTGCTCTCCCAGCAGGAGGGAGCCTCACAGTGGCAGAATAGTCAATATTTATGTTGAGAGAACTGTACTTTTACAAAGCATCATGGAAAAAAAGCTATATAAGGATATTAAGACACAGCACATAAAGTACACAAATCTAACCTAATTTAGTTTTTGCAGGTACAATTTTGCTGCTTAATTATAAGACTAGCTAACATTTGTGACAGACCCACTTATGAAAGACTAATCTTATATGCATCTGTTTCTCCTCCCACCTCCCCCTTCTCTGAATGAAATTGCAGCTGGTGTGGACATCATCTCAGTGCAGTCTTTACGGAATTCTCTGAAAAGGCATAGATGATCTTTTCAAGATAATAAATTTTCAATTGTTTCACGTTGAAATTATTTTACAAGGACAGCATGTTTTGTCTCTGCTTAGAAAGATTGGAACCTGAGTACAGAAATCTAAATTGATTTGATTTTGAACTCCTTATCTGAAAATGTTTAGAAATAGGAAATATTTTATGATTTATTACCTGAAAGCCCTCAACCTTCCTGCTGGCAAAAATGAAATAGCAGTACATAGCTGTTAACCCCATGTTCTGTCAACTTGTATATACAATCATTATAGAATTTTACATGTGGGAAATTTATTTTATCTGTGTGTACTCTGACATTATGCAAGAATAATAGATTTAAGCAAAGGACCAATTTATTGTCTGATGCTCTTCAGTGCATGGTTTTCTGGTGGCAGCAGATTTACAGGCTCATAAGGGCTTTCACAGAAAGTCCTCACAAGAGGTATTCAGAGACACTGACTTTCTCAGAGCTGTCTTTCAAGAGTACCACAAAAGTTTATTCAATCTACAGCAAGCCCTCTGCAAGGTGAGGGAAATCAATGAAAGTCTTGAAAGCCACAGGTGATATCCAAGTTAAACTAGCAGAGAAGATGTTCATCAGTTGATGGAAGGGTTGTTTGAAAATGAGAGTTGGCCTATGAACAGCCTCAACTGGTTTTTGGAGTCTGATGAAGTCTCTGTGAAGAGAGGAGTGACTCGACTTGTCTCACTCAGCTTTTTACCACTGAAAAAGAAGGTCTGAAATTCAAGACTAGTGCCTGTTCTTGGATGTCTTCTGCTCTGTAAAAGCCCAGTGTGGTGCTCTCAACATCAGGAAAATTAAGAAGATCCATGTTACACTACAGCTGTCTTGGAAAAAATGATTTCTTACAGGAAGCTGATTGCATCCTGGAGCTGTCCTGACCAGTAGTAACCTACTAAGACCAGAAAGCTGACATCAGCAAGACACAATATAGAGATGTTTTGTGACTGTTTTTACTTTGTGTCAGTGGGTGGAAGGTCTTTCTGGAGGAAGATATGTGAATGAATTTGTTTTTCTGTAATGGGTACCAGTTGCCTGACCAGAAGATGGTGAATGGAGGGAGGACATATTAGGACTGTTATTTAAAATCCTGGGATAGAGTATTTGTGGCTTGCTTCTGCATCAGTTATGTTTTCTAATTGCTAGACAGCAGGTCACAGTTTACACTGGTCTTGTTTGCACATTAGCTTTTTTTGTTGTTGTTGTTGTTTTTACCTTTCTTAACAGCAAAAGCAGCATGCTGGTTTTAGCACTGAATAGCCATATTGCAGCTGTTTTAAGTGCAATTGTATAGCCTGCAGAGTTGAGAAATGCTCGAGGAGTGTGGAGGTTGTGCTGGTGCTTCTATTGAAAACGCTGCACGATGCTTGTCCTATTCCAGTTCAGTATACTCAGACACGTATGTATGTGTGCTGTCTGCCATTATTCATGGAAAAATATGACCTTTCTTGTTGATTTGTTGAGAGGACAGCTCTGCCTATGGTCTGTGCATGTGCAGTAAAACCAGAGATGTG
>JANCRA010000154.1:533753-566253 GCA_024362935.1 Setophaga petechia
TTTTTTTGTTTCTTTTTTCTTATTTTTTTTCCTCTTTTCTTTCTTTCCATCATGAGTAGGAACTCTGAGAATATAATATATAATTTGGAGATGAGAAAAATGAATGGCTGAGGGTACCATTAGTAAAAACACACACAAAACTTTCCCAGTTCAGAATATCACTAAACAGTGCCTTTGTGGATGAAATTAAACTCTTTCAGTGCACCACCACTTATAAACAAACCATCCCATATCCATTCAATCCTTGGGAGACTTGGGTGGTTCATTACACCCTGCACGTGGCTGTGACATTGTGCCTGGTGAGGTCTGCAAAGTTCTGTTTGATGTACATTGTGAGAATATGTATGGCTTGCAACCATGAAACTTTATAGTGTGTAAAAAGGCAATTTTAATTTTTTTAATTGAGAGATCTGGAACAAAAGGAAAGTTCTTCTATTTTTAGACTTTTTTTTTGAAAGGTTTACTGTGTCTTTTTCTAAAAAATATTACCAGCATAAAAACATTAATATTGGGCTTGATCTGAGGCTACCGATCCACCTATTTAAAACAAGTTGTCATGATTTTTCTTGAAAAAATCTTACATTAAGACATTTAAAATGTGGAGCATTACCTACTGTCAAGTATTTTGATATACATTAATAAATAAAAAAAGTTTTTAAATTTTCTTCAACTTTCTGTGTTTATTTCCATGGCTTCATCAATACTGAAGAAGTATGTTTCTTCTATGAGAAGAAAGAAAAATGCTTATTAATACAAAGCTTGGAGCCGAGTGTTCAGAATAATTTAATTTTTTAAGAGAAACATTCTTTGTGATTACAATAATTCTGGAAAGGACTCTATGCAATACTGCTGCACTTATATCTGCTAGTCTTCTCTGGCCTATTTAATTCCTAAAATAATTTTGCATACCTTACTGACATCAGAATTGGAGAAAGATCTGTTGAAAAGCTTTACATCTTGCAACTTTTCTTACCCCATGTCCGTGCTCTTATAATGCATCCTCTCTGATATTATGCACACATACAAAATGTGGAAAAGCTGTGGGTCTTAACACTTATTTTCTTCAGCTAAGCCATACTTTATTATGATCGAGATTATGAGAAAAATGAACAGAAGAGATTTTAGTTTAGGGGCTTTATTTTGTTTGATTTGGAGGGTTTTTTAGTGTGTGTGGTTTTGTTTGCCTGGGGTTTTTATTTTATTTTTATCCATAGATTCTGTAATCTCTGGTGAGCTGTTCTGTGAGATGTAATGCTTATTGTTACTTTTTAATGCAAACTCTTTGGAAATATTCATGTCTTCTAGTTATGGTTTGTAATATAGCTAAATACAAATCTTGATTTTTACAGCTACATTTTTTTGTAGATGTCTGGTAGAAAGGCATCTTGGGTTGTCTTGGGTTGATATAAAGATTCTAATACTCTGGGGTGGATAATAAGATTTTTATTCCCAAATCTGTCCCTTGAATTGAGGTTTGTGAAAATATCTGGCTGAAATGGCTTTATGGTGCAAGATTGTGATGTCTATTTAACAAGGCTTTTTTCCTAAAAGCTGCCTTCACCTCTAAGCCAGGTAACCACAATTTAGTGTTAGCTTCATATATATGCTATATATTGGTCTAGGGGCCAAAATGCAACTATTAATATTGCTGATGTGAAATAGGCTAAAAATTCTGAGAAGAAGGTAATGTTTTTCATTACATCCATTTGCTTGCTTTTCACTCTTATACACTGCATTTGTCATGGAGTTCCTTGGGCTGTCTCCTGGGAGGGGTCTGTCAAGCTCAAGCAAAATTCTGCTGAAAGCACAGTGTGGTTAGGATGATTGAGTGTGTTCTTGATGGGTTAGCTCTACCTTGCACTCATGCCAAACTCTTTTATCCAGTTGTTCCTGCACTTCCCTCGCATGTCTGATGAGAGGACCATAAGGAGTCACAATAAGGAGTTTCTCTGGAGAGCCATGGGCTTGCTGTGTGCAAGGGGAATGCTTTGTCTGGTTTACTGCAGGATTACTGCATTTGAGGGTCTCTGGGGATACCTGCTTAATGGTAGTGATCTCAAAACCTTGCCAGTCAGTACTGTGTCAGGTTAATATGCAGGCCCATAGGAGGCAGGAGTCTTCAAGATTTCAGAAGGGACATCTCTCTGACATTCTTTGATCTCTGATCGCTTATGTTCCCTCTTTGTAGCTGTCTGGGTGAGTCATCACATTCTCAAAGCCACACACTGAGAAGATGACACTTTCACGCACTCTTCCTTTCAGAAGAGAATTTGCACTACTCTGAGCTACGGTCTGCCTGACTTTTCTTGGAGACCACCATGTATTGCAGTGATGATGTAATGAAAGGTTGATTTCTAGAAGAAAATACATAATAATCTCCCTTATAACATCTGTTGTAAATGGCTTGATATAGAATCGAGTGTTCCTGATTGTCAGTTACGTTGGAACTATTTCTTCCAGAGTAATCCTCATGGATTTCCTTGGGGACTTCAGAATTGGTGGCATGGTATAGGGTGTGCATGGTGATAGAAGGATGGCAAGTATGTACAGGATATCCTTTCTTATTTTAAAGACTTGGATGTCACAAAAATTGATACTTTTTTTCCTGCCAGTTACTGCAGTTCCTTATGATCAAAGCCCGATAAAAAAGAAAAAAGCACGTATGCTTTGTGCCATCCATCCAATTACTCTGGGCAGAGTTCTCTCTCTGTATATGTTCTAAAGAGTCCTAAAACAAATTACCCTGTGATATTGTTTCAGATGCAATAGTTTTGTACCATTGATGCAAAGCAAACTGTAAATTGCAAAACAAAGAATAAAACCATAATTACTGCTTTCATTTATTCATACCATATTAATGCAATATAATTATCTGGCAGGCAGGATTTTATGAATACTCAACAGAAAACCACCAAATGGTTGTTCTAATGAACACATAAAAACTAACACTTTTAAGCAGTAAATCACATTCTGTTACTTTTACATTGACAAATGCCTTTGAACTTTATAATTGGAAATAATGTATTTTGGCACCCTGTAAAAGGTTCTTCAAGTACTATTGTGTTTGGAAGTATTTCAAAATGGACAGAAGTGCCAATGGGATACCTTAAGAATTGTTATGAAGATTTTTGCAGTGCACCTGCACAGGGCAATATATTTTTTCATGTGCATTCTGGTCACCTAAAGAGCTTTTAAGGAATTGGGATCCTAAATAAGGCTTTTGGCTTGGATTATATACAAATCACAGCAAATGGAGCTGCTTGAAAGCACAGTGAAATCACAAAACCAAATTTTTTTTAAGTTATTCAGGATTAAAAATTTTCATAAGAACTTAAAGAGCACAGTTGCCCACCTCAAACATAGTTAAGGCCACAGAAGGCCTTTGCCATGAAATAAGCACAGAAGGGAGTGACAGGATGGTGCTAACTCCAGGGCTGGTGGAGGTGAGACCTGGGTAGCACATCCTGAGTAACGCATCCAGACAAAAATCTCCACTGTGGCAAATTGTCAATCAGTGACTGTTTGTACTGGTCAAAGAACACTGCAGGTTCTAGGACAGATGGCATCTGTGACCACCAACAACCACGCCCCCAGAGGCCTCTGTGGATTCCTGGAACCTGGACTGTCAGTTAAGCCTCCATGACAAGAACTTGTGATAAGATTAGGAGGTATTCTTGCCTGGGTGTTATCTCTGATATATAGCAATGCTAACAAAGCTGATAGAGAAGAACACATCACTAAAAATGGGCACAAAGAAGGAAGGAAAGCCACTTCAGCAACGGTAATGAAATCGGTTTGGACTGGGCAAAATGTAGTTTTGACAGGGGAGATTGAGACTGTCAACTCATGGCCCACAGACCTAAGAAACCTAAGAAACCCAGCAACTCAGACAGAGCATGGGACTAATTAAAGAGGGACCTGTTGGAATGCATCAAATAGAAGTCTCTCTGAGCCCCTCAGAGAGAGAAAAGAATAAGGGTTTGAATTAGAACCTCTAGAGAAGATGAAATATATTAAGCCACACAGATACAAAATATAAGTGTAAATTTTAGTTTTAAGGCAATAGAAATGTATTTTAAGTGCCTTAAGTGACTGTATTAGCTAGTAAAAAGCCCTAAAGCCTAGTTTAACATGGCTCCAGACATAACAAAAACGTAGCAGAACATTGCTTGCATCTCTAGATAGACTAGATAGAACTATTTGTGTAAATAGATAAAATTATATATGCAGATTTTAAGTAAAACACATAGTTCCATTTGCGTAAATAGATAAAACTATATATGTAGGTTTTGTATAAGGACTGACACTACTTTGACACATTAGAATCAAGTTCAGATTGGTATAGAAAGAATATTTTAGGATTGTGTTTTTAGCTGATTGAATGATTTATGCATAAAATCCCTGTATTGAGGCGAAGAAAGAGGGAAGAAGAAGAAAGGTGTGGGAGCTGTTGCTGCTGCTGCTGCTTCTGCTCAGGCCTTTATGCCAGAAAGCTTTTAGCATGGACTTCAATACTCTGAACTCCTTGCCTTTGAGACTGATGTATTCATGCAATAAATAATTTTACTACAACCAACAACTGCTCTCATCACTTTGAAGACCCAAGACCCACGAAAACCTCAACAGGGACTCATTTAACCAATAGAATAAGATAACTGTGCAGTCAATGAGCATTAATTCCTCTGTTTGCTAAAATGTATAAATACAGAAAATTTTGAATGACTCAGAAATCCCACCACTGAGAAGCCCAGGATGAAGAAGGACCAATGGGACACTGCTAGATCCATGGGTCATGACTATCTTCTGCTTGATATCTGTCTCTCTCTCTGAGACCACCCCCATGAAAAAGAAGGAGAAAAAGGCTATCTTGACCTTCCTGAGAAAATGTATTTTTAAATATTATTTACAGAAAGACTTTACTAATTGTTGCCACCTTTACTTAGCCCTAAAAACCTTTTAAAGTATGTAATATGAAATAAAGCCACAATCCTTACTGAGTTGATTTTAAAGAGCATACATAGGGAGGAAAAAATCAATCAAAACAAACTTGTGAAGTTCAAGGTATAACTTATCTTTTTTCTCTGGAAGTTCCATTTTTTGGCCCATCAAAATGATGAGCAAACTGTCAGTACAAGGTATACTAGAGCTGTGGCCTGATCTACAGGAGGGAAACTACATCATATTTAACCTATTTCTTCTCTGGAATTGATAGTTAGAAGACAATTTACAGATCTAAATATTTTTGTATTTTGTTCTAAATGTCCTTTATCCTCCATCTTTAAGAGAAATTCTGTATTCAAAACCTCCTTGATTCTGAATTATTTCTGTGTTGAACAGGGTCTTTCTGGGATTAAAAAGTGACATAAAAACATGCAATGCTCATGCACTGAGTTGCTGGTGACAGACTGACATCCCGTACTGCGGCCCTGTATGGTTATTGTATCAAAGATGGAGGGGAATCTCTTATGCTAAAGAAATAATGTTCCAAAGCTGCCTTCGAGTTTTTCAATCTAAACTACAGGGGGAAAAAATATTGACATGCAAACTTTCATTGGCAAAAAAGATCTTGTTTTTTTCTGTAATCAAATATGCTAACTGATGCTAATCTTTTAGCCCCTTAGGAGAAAAAAACCCCAAACCCCTGAGTGCATAATGGAATCTATTCTTTGAATAGAGATCATATGTCAAAAGTGTACAACTAGATGCAAAACATTGTGGTTAGATGTCTCTGTAAAAGAACAGAAATTATCTTCTCTAAAACAGCTTTAATATAAGCCAAAGCCATTTTCTGTTAGAGTGTTGCCATGCACTTGAAGGGTCAGGAAGCTCATTTTCCTCAAGTCTCAGCCTATAACACTGGTGCAGGTGTAACATACCTAAATAAACATCCACAATAATTTTTGCATAAATGTAGAGCGACACAAGAATTGAGATGCAATTATTTAGCATTTGTGGGGAATGGAGATGGTTTATTTGGTATGTCAAGTACTGACTCCCTAGAGAGAGAGAAACCACTCACTGAAATGTCTAAACTTTTACAATGTGTTGGTATGGTGGCAGCATTAAATAGATAGTTTTTATAGCCATCATGTGTGCAATTTTTGCAGAATCTTATGTTGTTTCTGATCAACACTTTCAATAGTCTTTGGGTTAAGACAGTGGCAAACAGATTCATAATTAGCAAAAAATTACCCCAAAATACAACCAACCCCAAATAATTTAATTCAGAGAACAGATTAGGCAGCACTGTGCATTTAGTATGCTTAGACTTCAGGAATTAACTGAACATAAAAATGTATTTTTAAAAGGCCTAGGGTGTTACCGTTTGTAAGTAGAGCACTTTATTTACTTTATAGGATATTTATATACTATATACTTAGAGAGTCCAAAAAAAAAAAAAATTGTTTTTTCTTAATATTAGCCTCTCTTTAGTCCTCCCTGTGTTCTGTGAAATGGTCTCTTCAAATGCTAGAAACTGTGGCTGTTTGAACCATGTCCTTCAAAAGAGCAAAGATTTGCAAGGCAGTGTTCTTGGTTATGCTTCAGGCTGAGGTTAAAATAGATTTTTGCTCTATCACCAATAGATTTGTTTGAAAGTATGTTTATATCTGTACTCCAAATCTATCTATTTATCATTAATCAGAATCATCATCTGGTTGGAAGGTGGCAGAATCCCAAGTCTGGCTGTGAGGCTGTAGAAGGCAGGAGTGAGGATATTGAACCAATAGTTGGTATTTTTAACAGAGCACAAGAGACCTGTGGGGGCTCCAGCAGTGCTGTGATGCATGTGCCACACCCTGCCCCATTTTAAGAACAAGAGGGAAGGATCCTGCTCCTATTCCCAGGCACTCTGTTAACCTAAAAAGTGCACCTGGCTCACCACTGTGGTATTGCAGTTTAAGCTTATGTTCATTTGATCCTCACACCTGACTCAGGGCCTTTCCTAAGCATCACAGGATGCTGGTTTGTTTAAAAATTGGAAGTTTGAAGCCCTGTGGCCACCTGACAGGATGGGGCACACTGTGGCTGCGGTTTGTCTTCTCTGCTTTTCTTGCTACCGCTTGGCTGGAGACTTGATGTGACTTGTTCAATTATGCACACCAGTGTAAGAGAGTTCCTTCTTCCCAGAAGTGCTGGCTACATTTGGCTATCTCGATCCTGGAGGTGAGGTTAAAAAAGGCATTAGAATGAGACCAAGCTCTAGTGGCAGCTATGGGTTGGAACAGAGACTATCAGTATTAAAGCTCCCTAGCCCTTCTTAGGCTGGTCCTCAGACTGGTGGAGTAAGGCTGTATTATTATGTTAGCTGATACTTCAGGAGGATGAGACCCCAATCCTGGACTCCTTATCTATCAACTATGAAATATGTATTAAAATCTAGAATATAAATTGTTATAAATTAATAAATAGAGCTGGGTTCTCTGAACCCAGTAACAGTGCTCTTTGTTCTTTTTTATCTGTGTAAATACACCTTCTTGGAGAACACTAAGTGTAGCAACAAGGTGAGCATGTTTGTTTGCTTTGGTATCTTATTGCAGCTTCTTTTATTGCATCTTGAATTTGACCCCTCTCCTTGAAGTTCATGTTTCTCTACATGTAGTATTAATTAACAACAACAAACAATATATATATATATATATATATTGAAGCTCTTATGTACTTATGTGGAGTTCCTACCCCATGTGAAATTTTGGGGAATTTTTTCCTTGCTGGTGAGCCACTAAACACTGTAATATAGCTGTGTGGTTAGAAAGTTTTGAGAAGAAGCTAAGTGTCTTCTGAAAGGCATGAAGCATAAGATCACCTGAAAAATCTTGTTAAGCTTAGCCCTGCTGCTTTCTTCCACTTGGGCCAATGTCTTTGAAGTTTAAAACAGTTTCTCCTTGGGACAGCTGCTTTCATTCATAGTAAATTTAATTCATCCGGGCAGAGTTTTTTGATGCTATAACTACTTTGAGCTCTGCTGCAGTATCTCCTTGATACTGTCTTTCTGTTCCTGTGGTTTATGTAAGAAACTAATCTGCTTTACAATTCAGTAAATTTATTAAGTAACCCAAGAAAAAGATACTTGTTTTGCAGAATTTGTTTTCATCTTGTGTTTTTCTTAACAATGTTTGCTATATAACGCCTGATTTTTGCACCTGTCAGTTGGTAAAAGAAAAGATATTTTCCTAAATTATATTTTCCTGTGCATTGCACTGTTTGCTATTCAAAATATTTTTTTTTTAGTAGTTTGAGATCTTTATTTTATTCTTTCTGTAATGTAGGTCTAGGGCATTCTTTCCTTGATTCCAGGAGAAATTGCATAAATTTGAAATACATCCATTCTTTTTTTCTCCCATCCATGCTATTTTTATTTCTTGAACTTTCTCTCCTGTGTGATTTTAAATATTACAGCATGCTGAAATGTTGCTGTGCTGTCTCAGTGCACTTCCTTTCTAACATTTCTGCTTTATCCAAGATTAAAAAGTTTAGGTTTTCTTTCACCTTCATCTGCTGAAACCAGAAGCTTCCCCATTAATGATAGCTAAGATACAGCCCTCACTGCACTGATTGGTGGTATAATAACTATCAGACTTGTGTTTTTTGATTGAAATGAAATAATTTACTGTTAGGCTTTTAATACTGAACTAGTTGACATTTCTCACAGGCTTCATATTGTCACAAGCACTCACAGAACAGAACTTAGTTTTAATTGGCTGAAGAGCTTAGGCATGGTTAAGAAGAAATAAAACTTTATTTCTAACACTAAAAAGTTAATGTTCTTAAAAATCTCTTTACTACAAAATTTAAAATTCTCCTACTGACAGACTCTTATATTGAGTGGGAAAAAAAAATCAATATTTGACTTTGTTTAAAAAAGTAGAAGTTGTACTGGAAGCTCCTTGGCTGTCTCATTTAAATACCACACACACCACTCCCATTTTGTTATCTTTTTCATTCTCTGTGGAATAATGTCTGTAACCACAGATGAAGGGTGAAAACCAAACTTTGGTTAATATGTATATTATCATATTGCTATGATAATATACATATGGCATTCCTGGGTCTATTGGTATATTTCTTGTTCATTTGGCACCAGCAATAGATGCATTACTCTGTACACAAATATGGTGCTGAATCTTTTTTCTGCAAGCTTAAGAATCTTGTCACTTCAGATATCATGGAAGCTGGTTTCTAGCCATCTGAATAAATCTTTGACCTTTGGCTAACCTTACCTTCTGCCCTCACCCTTCTTTTTCAACTGGTTTAGAACTTGTATCTCAAAATTTTCTTCTTGCAGGTTTGTAACTGTGGATATCAATTAAAGTCATATTCCAGAGGAACAATTATTATCCTTAAAAAGACAAACAAGCACCAAGTTCTAGTTTGCACCTGTTTCAAGGCCACATGCAGGTTCTTAAAATTTATTGACCTGTGAAAGCTGTTTCAGCCACTTAGTTTAAGTACCTCCAATAGAATGTTATGTGTTCACCTCGTCCAGTTATTCAAGTAGATGTGCTATGGAAATATCTTGTTCTGCATGTAGTTCTGTATATTATCATCTCCCTCCAGAGAAGGGGCAGGGGTAGCAATGGCTACCTTGACTACACTGAAGAATGTTTCTGCCCTAATCTGTCATTCCCTTTCCCATCTTGCTTATAGTACAGGAAATATCAGGTTCCTGATGCCTCCTGCTGTACAGGTGGGAGGAATTGGGATGATGCGCCATCATGTCTTAAAATGTTTTCTCATGTACTAATTGCTTACACAAACACCTCTGCAATTTTTTCCTTGACAATTAATGAGCTCTAATTATGTTTTTTTTTCTTTTTTGTCTCAGTAGCTCTGATGATTTGGTGGCCTGAAGAGTTGAATGGGTTGAAACTGGAAGTAACCAGTGTCCTCTCTGCTGCACAGTATTCCAGTGTGTGCATGGAACTGGAAGATGGTAATCTGCATAGTAAAGGAAGGCACCATTAATTATGCAGCTATTACACTGTGAGGAGTGGATAATTCTAGGTTTCAATGGCCTTGAATCATTGTAAGGGTTGTGTTTTCCAATGTATTAACTTTTTTTCCACTGATCTTGAGAGACACAAGCAAGCACCTGAAGCTGACAGAATTAACCACAAGGATCCAATTGTTTTGCCGACTTTCCTTTGATTCTTATGCATATGCTTACCATTCTCTTTGCTTGGAGTTTGCTGTTGCCTAAGCTTTTGTCTCTTCCTTCCTCCCATCATGACTTAGTAGCATGTTTGGTGACAGGTTTCAGTGGTAAAAACATTCTAATATTAGAAGTGGTAAAGTCAGAAAAAATAAAACAGACTGAGGCAGTTCTGCAGTGCAATATAGATGAAAATACTTTCTGATCTTTTCTCGGAAAATGTCTTGTACTCTTATTTCTGACAAAACAAATTTACTTTTTCAGTGACTATTTTTCAATTATTATTAATCACGAAGGGAATGTGCTGTGTCCTTATTTGAAATCTGCTTCTGGAGAGGCCGCAGGCAACAGTCCCACCTTTCTGCAGTGAATCTGAAATACCTGTAGCGGAGGCATCGCTCCCAAGAGCGCGGGCAGGACCGGGGTACGCGGCAGCTCCCGGCTCTCTCCGGGCGCGGACCCATCCCTCCGTCCCTGCCGGAGAGCGTCCCTGCGGGCACTAGATGGCACTCTGTCCTCCGGGATGCGCACAGCCGCGGGACCTGCCGCCCGAGCCCAAGACTAATATCATTTGGATCGGTTCAGTCAGTATTAAATCACTTAGATTGTTGATGAAACAAAAATTTACATCACAGATGAAATGCGCTGTTCACTCTGAAGCGTGAGTTCTGCTGCCATGGAGCACTGGGATTCGGGCCGTGCTGCGGCTTTTCTTTTCTCCCTTGTTCCCATCCTAAATTTTCAGTTTATGTGAAGTAGTATTCTTCATTATATATATATATATATATATATATGTATGTATATACGCATATGTAATTTTTTTGTGAGAGGTTGTAAATAGGGTAAGAAAGGAAGTTGAAGGAAAAGTTTTGAATAAGTCTGAAATTTTATTTGCGTCCTCATAGCTCAACAAGACCAAAAAGGGTAGGGAATATGCAGCTTACTGCCAAAAGTGTTGTACTTCTCTTGTGATGATAATTTCCAGGGAAATTTGTAAGTCTTCCACTGCAACACTTATTTTTTTTAATACAAAACAAATAATTCAGAAATGGTATATCTCTGCAAAAAGATTGCATTTGCAGTTCTGCATTTACCATTTTATTAATAGCCTTCAAATTTCAGTGCTCATTCTATTTTTCTATTTAATAAAAATAATTTTATTTAAAAAACACGTCTTAGTTTTCAGTTTCTTTCTCTTCTAAGAAACTGGTTTCAAAAGCTAATAAAACACTTATTTAATACTACTCTTTTAACACCAAGCTACCAAAAAGACCTTGAAATATGTTTAATTATATGAATAATGTTTCAAGAAGAAGCACAAAAATGTATTGCTTGAAGAGTATTAAACTGTATAATATTTAGAATAGCATGTGTTGCTTGCTTTGCTTTTATAATTTCCCTGAAAAAATGCTCAAGAGTAATTTTAGGCATTTAATAATCAAACAGATATCTGGTGTATTCTACCTCATTTAACCATCCACTGCCTTCTGCACTTTTTTTCTCAACAGTCAATATTACATCGATATCATCATTAGAAATTTTAACAATCAAATGGATTTGCAGTGCATGCTTATCACGATTAGCAAGCACATTCTGCATATTTCTATTAACAGCACATCAATATCATCATTAGAAAATCAGCAATCAAATGGATCTTTAGAGCAAGCATATGCTGAGCATCATAATATTTAGAATCTAAAAAGGCTTTTCTTAGTATAAGTCTATTTCTGCTAGTTTTTTTTTTTTCTTATAGAATGGCTATCTACATATTTTAATATAAAACCATTAAAATTGTATTTCTGTAAATATAGCATGATGTATGCCTCTACCACAAACCCCAGTAATAGGGCATTAGAATTCACAAAGGTATCATAAAAGTGGTTATAAAAGACTTATAGCATATTATGCCTTTCACTTTGCAACAAAAGCTTTGGTTTTCCATGGTAACTTTAGTACTGCATACATACAACTATTTATCACTTTTTCCTGCTTGCCTTTAACTGTGTAAACAACTTTAAAATGCTATCTCTGTACATATTATTAACTTGTGGTTTAAAGTCTACTATTTAGGACAAAAACCTGAATAAGAAACAACCCAGTTTACCAAGACCCAAAACTTATTTCTCATGTATTTTATTAGATTTATATAAAGAGTGCAACCTAGTATTAGCATTCTAACATGATGAAAATGTAGTAGCAATAGGCTCTAATTTTGTGCCATATGCTGCAGAATTAATGGCATGCCCCTATTGCTGTAAGATAGGAAACAATTAACTGTTTTCCCATATGCATATATGTATTCCCTCTTTTGATGCAAATCAAGTGCAGGGATACACTGATAAAGAAGAAATATTGTAATTGGTAAATTCACTTTTGGTTATCCAAGTAGTGTAGAAATTTTTTTCTAAAGAACCAATAGAACTAGCTGCCTCCAGAAATAAGATTTTTGTATTAGGTTCTAAGGATATTAATTGTAAACATAATGGAGAGATGTGATGCAAGTTGCTCTTGTGATTTTGTAAGTAATATTGCTGAGCAGAATTTTGGCCTTCTATCTTTACTGCCTTTGAAACACCCATTTATTTTTAGGCTTGCTTTAAATACAGTAATATAATAAGGGATGGCAGAGTCCTACTTTAAAGAACCATTTGTTTGGGCAGTAAAAATATAGCCTCTCAACATCCTTAACCAATTACCCGTCTTCCTTTATGGTGTTTATGGCTTGTAGGGTAATGGCTCCAGCAGAGCTAATAGCCAGTTCCAGTCTGGACATCATTGCAGGAGAAGGATTCACTCCTCCTGGAGATGAGTGCTGCAGTGTCCCCAGCCTGTGTGAGGTCTCTTTCAGGGTCAGGCTCCTGACATCCTGCAGTAGGTGAGGACAAGGACACAGCACACACAGACAAATAGTTTAACCTTGCCTAACATTTCACCTTAGCTGCTGCTGTTTTTCATAGCTCCCTTTTCAGGGCTGATATAGTAGCTTTATGGGTGTGGAAGCATGATTTTTATCTTGGCATTGGTTTAAGGATAATCGGGTCATCTGTACAAAAAAGCCTGAGCTCTGACTCTCGTCATTTAGAACCAATGATCTCTCCAGCCTATCTGCCTTGACTCTGTATTTCAGCAATTTGATGATGTCAATTTATATGAAAATGAGTATTATACTTTTTCTTAATTTCATGTCCACTGTTTGCTGCATTAAATAAGTTACTCTGCTGTAGTCATGGCAATTGTACATTCTGGACTTCCTTCTGATACATCTGTGCCTCATGGGAGCCAGTCACATGGCAGCTTCACAGAGATTTTATATTCTTATATGTTTTATGTCATCAAATTGTGTCCCCTCTGCCTCTATCCCATGCAGGGGTCATGAACCTTAGATTCACTAAGAGCATAAACCAGGGCTAGATAAGGAAAAGCTTTCTGGAAGCTTGCATGGATAGTGCAAGCACAAACAGAAACTGCTGACAACTAAGCTATCCTGTCAGGTAGTTATGCTCAGCTAATGCAATAATAATTTGCACAGAACAATAAGTTGTATTGCTGTATATAATATTCTTTTTTCTAATGACTCATTATCCTAGGATGATGAGGAGATGAGTAGAATGTAAGTGTATTAAAACATAATTGCTTTTCTATTCAAACAAAAGCATGCAGGGTACACATTGTGACAAATGCCTAATGAATATGAGTAGAGCTTTTTTGTTCTCTGTCAGTTTATGGCAATGCCTGCCATAACTGCTTGTTTAAGATCTTAATTGCTTTTAATTTTAACAGTTACCTGATAGTTGCTTTTGGTTGAAGAATCGTTGAAGAAAAGACTATGCTGCTTCACTGCAAATGTTTGCAGACTAAGAGTGTCATCTTCTATGATTCAAGTTGAACAATTATGAGCTTAATTTTGTATAGCTCGTGCTACTGTACCATAAATAATCGTGTCAATATCGCCCTAAAGTTTCTTTCAATCCATAGGTAGACAAAATGAACTAAAAAAAGTAGAAAATATTTGAGAGGAAAAATGTTGAACATATAAATGTTTAACATATAAAAAATTTGCTTCCCATTAATGTATTGGCACCAGACTTGACTAAGAAACTGTGAGAGTTAAAGTCAGCCTTATGCAAGCACTTATGTTTGGTTCCTGTAATCATTGGTAAAGTCCTAAACTCATGTTGCACTGGCTAATTTTTTGTCTTCAGGTGACGCTAGTCCTGGGTAGTCCCTCCATGAATACATTTGAATTTGGAAGATGCCAAGATAAAATTTCCTTCCACTTATAGAATCACTGTCCCTTTTCTGTTGATGACAAATGCCTGGGCTGTAATTTTTGATTCTTCATTTATCATCATCTCAGCCAGAACCACCTTTGCATGTGTTATCTTTAACTTTGTGTCTATCCTTCCTCTAACCACTGGAGTCCTTCCCAAATAGGTCAGTGGGTATCAAAACAGTACCTGTGCATTATAGCAATAAGTGAACCAAGCATAAATCACCCCCTGTGTTTTTTTAACTGGGAAAATTAATTTTCAATAGCTCTGTCTCATGACTAATTTTGCCTGGGCCATCATCACGACATCAAAGACAGATTGTGGTTAAACTGCCTTGAGAGCCAAATCAAGATAATTTACCTTTTCACTCCTCTCAGGGGACCAGAAGACCATGGTAAAGACAAAAGGACAAATATGTACATTTTCAACTGCACCAAGGTGGGGTGCTGTGCAGGTACCAGGCAACAGGGGTTTGTGCCTCAGCCATACCCTGGAGTGTGGGGTGTTTCTATGCTTGCAACACTCAGACTGAATGTGCGACCTCTGACAAAGTGTAATCATGAGATGCTTGAATATACTTTCTGCTTAATCCCAGAGGAAAATAAAATCTGTTTTACTAACACTAAATGTAATGACATAAGACTTGTGTAGAGCAGCCAAAACCTGGCACTTTATTTTTTCATGCTGGTTTAAATGTTTGCAAAAGTTCTATTTTTTTGCTTCTTAATTAAAACTTAACTTTATGAAAGCCATGATATACTTCTTGAGGACAGTGGTGCTTGAGGACAGTGCTCTTTCCAAGTGGTACCTCTTTTTTTCTAGTTTCCCTGCACACAGATGAGTGAGCCAATACTCAGTGTATGTGATGGCCAGATATGCTGCTTGGCATGCTGTGGTACTACAGAAGCACGAGATGCTCAGGTGTAATCTGGATTCTCTGAGACAGTGCTCAGACTTCTACTTTCTTGATATCGTCCAGAGCTGGAAATAAGGTTGTTCAGACACACAGTTCACATATCACTCTCATGCCTCTTTGCCTGCTGGGTGATGTGATCCTGGGATGCGGTTCCAGCTCTGCAGCTTTCTAGTTTCACAAGTTCTCCAGCTAAGAGCTACAGGGCAGTCTCAAAGCATTTCTTTTTGTGGTTATGGAAGTGCTTCTACTCTGCACAGACTTGGCCTTTCATGTTGTGATGTCACTGGCTTCCCTTGTGCGTCCCTGGCACAGTGGTGAGGGAGGGGTTACACAAATGCAGGAGAACCTCACCTGCCAAATACCTGAGAGATATCTGCTGTCCAGCCCAGGGCCTATGCCCAAGCTGGCAGAGCAGCTGGAAAGCAACACTAGAAAGGTACCATTGGGTCTGAAATCCAAACCGATCCAAATAATACTGGATCCATGACGAGAAACTAAGATTATTGGATGGAACAAAAGAGCATGTTTGAGCTTGGATCAAAGGTCATGCAATTGCCAGAAACTGTTACAGGGATATCTCAGTGCTTAGAGTGGCAAAACAGAGCATGAGACCAGAAAAATTTGTTACCTGCTATTTAACAACAAGATTCCCTCTAAATGCCCAGTGAGCTGAAATCTGTTCTTGGGACTTTGCATCTTCACAGCTCTATTCTCAAAGTGTTGCCATTTCAACTTAGCTTTTGGGATTTTTTGTTTGATGGGTTTTTATTTTTTATCTTATTTATTGGGGGGATTTTTTTTTGTTGTTGTTATTCTATTGGTGTGGGGGCTTTGGATGGGGTTTTTGTTAGTTTGTTTTTTGGTTCTTCTCTTTTCTTTTTCTCTAAAGATTGACTTCTTTTCCTTCGGGGAATTTGTTCTTAGAAGCTTTGTGCTCATGCAAAATGTCATAATGTCTACATTATAGACACAGCCCTCATTAGCTTCCTGAGGTATATGGAAATTAGTAAGATGGTTCCTGGTTGTGACACAAAAACCACACAGGCCTCTCTGCAATCCAAGGCCTCTTATTGTCCTACTGTTAGGGCAGGTTCTGCCAGTTGCACTGTATATTCTGGTAGCAAGTTAACTCTATTAGAATTCTCTGATTCTATCGCAATAAAGCTGCCTCTATCCTGCTACACTTTATGTCTGATGCACTATGAAGAAACACAGTACTGTTGCTGGAATATGAATTACTTTTTAACAAGTTACTTGGAAGAGTGTTATGTTGTGTTCCTCAAACATGAAGAAATTTCCTACTTTGTGTAAGATTGGGCAGAAATAATGTGTAGGTTTTTTTAAGCAGTGAGGTAAACGATAACACACATGATGATTTTATAGATGTCAAAATTTCAAGAGGTCAACTTTTTTTTTAAACTGTTTTTTATACATAGTAAAATATTTCTGATCACGCATACATTGCCAAAGTTTTGGTAAAATTTGACCCAGATAATTTTTTTACATTGTTTTGTGATGTGTGTGCTTTGCTTCATTCTTATATAGATCTCTGTTTTGCAATGAGGTCTCATAAAACAGAGGTTATCACAAGATAATACTGGGCTAAACTAGCAGCAGAGAATGGGTTGTGATTAGGTAGAGAAGAGTTCCTATTTCATGCATAGTTCTGTTTGTAACCTCTGTTTTCACATCTGGCTCTATACTTGGAGAAGTTTTTGTTCATTTAGTACTTTTAATATTCTGTCAGATTTTTTAAAATTTTTTTTTCCTTCTGTTCCATCATTGCAGACTTTTCCTTTTTTAGCTATTGCTATAGCTCTGTCAGTGGGAGAAGTGGAGTGAACTTCATATTGTGCAGTAGGTCTTTAGATTTGTATTTGGGACCTTTAAAACTCAATATTTCAGGCTACAAGGCCCTCTTTTCAGTGTCTATGGGTGCATTTAATTTGAAGCTTACCTCTTAGGTTTCTGTTCTTTGAAGCATTCCCCACTCACAGAGTTTTTTTCCTGCTTTTCAGATTAATTTTCTCACTTGAGTGTTACATTCCTCAAAGCCAAAGCAGGTTGTCTGCTTATTTTGTTCACAGGTTTTCCACAGACCCACAAATGTTGCATATTGGAGGATTTTCATGTTACCTCTCCTTCATATAAATGGCTAAGCATGGCTTATATCTGGGAATTGAATTCAGAGAGAGCATAGAAAATAGCAGTCCAAACTATGCAAAGTATATCCTGAATCTACAGCTGTTCACCTATTTGTGTCCTGTCTGTCTTCCCCATGGATGCTTGTTCAGTTGTGGTTCACAAGCTCTGGTTCTGCTTTCTTGCTGGGTGGCATCACTTCATAAATATTTCTGTGTCTTGCCTATGGTCCCAGCACCCTGGATTTCCAATGTTTGGAAAGCACTTGCTGAGAAGTCATTTGGCATATTATCAAATGGCTGCAGCCCAGCAATAAGGTATAGGTGGAATTTTTAATATGAAGTTGGCAGGTCTCATGTCTCAACCCGGGCATTTATTTATTTATTTTTCCCTAGTTAGTTTCTTTCTTTAAAAGGAAAAAAAAAAAAAAAAAGAAAAAACAGGAAGTATTTGCAGAAGTGAATTAGTAATTTCATACAAAAGAATAATTATTGTTCCTTTTGAAATTCTGAAAGAGATGGTTCTCCACAGAGAACTGTTTTTTCCAGTTTAGTTTTCAGGTTAACCTTAATGGGGAAATTAGATGCTGTTCTCTGCATGGCTGATTTAAAGAAGCTGCCATTGTCCTTTTAGCCTAGAAAATAAAGGTCTATGAAGCAGACTACACTGAAAACAAGGTCATGGGCCAAAGAACTCTGCTTCTTCAGGAGTAGCCTTCACCTCACCTGGCTAAGAATTAATCTGGTTCTACTCATCCTGGTATTTTAAAGATGCCCCAAGATAATGATCTCTTAGTTCTTCTATCTGAAGCTCTTATTTTTACATAAATGCTCCTGTAACCTTTGGCAGTGGATTGGTAGAGTAACAGAGTGAAGGTGACTGTGAAGCCTGGTGGTGAGGGTGCTCACTTGCCGGGACATTCACCTTGTTTCCAAGTCCTGTTTCTAGACAGGACTTAAGTTTATTTAGACTAGCAACATGTTAGCATTGCCTAGTTGCACAGTTGTGTTATATCAGGCCAAAAAGGCTTTTACCAGCCAAAGGTCAAGTAACATAAAAACAATTTTCAAAATAAAAGGTTACCTAAAATGCGTATACCTTCTGTGGTGGAAGACTTGTGTTAGCAGCATTCGTTTCTTTGCTGTCTGGAAGGCCATCTTCTATAAAAGCACAAATATGGTTTTGAGACATAGACAACTAATTTATGGCAGACATTAAGAGTTTGCTAAGGCAAGACAGAAATACAGAAGGAGGCAAAGTAGAAAATGTAGTCATCTTTGCCACTAAATAGCATACTGCTAAGAAAGACAGTAGTATGCTGCATGTAAATAAATATTTGTCTTCTAGGAGATTTGAAACAGAGTCTCCTGTTGTACCTTTTACAGGCTGGGCACCCAAGTTGACTTAAGCTGATTCTCAAGCATAGTCACATGAAATAGGTGTTTGTAAATGAAATAAACACGGGCAGGAGACCTTTCTCCTTTTTAATGCCTTTATTAAAAGTCATGAGCTCAGGTGGGGAGAACTGGTGGTCCACACTCACACCACCATTACTCCCAGAAGTGAATCGGAGGAGGAAGTGCAGCCTTGTTCATTGGTCTGTGGGCAGAGGCAGGGTTCCGTCCTCACCAGAGCTTTGGGAAATCCATTATTTTTTGGTTCAACATTCAACATCCTCTCTCTAGCCAACACAGGTTAGGGTGAGGGGTAAAAAGGGTCTTAGCAGATACTAGATTCTGTTCCTCTTGTTTAGACATTACTTTGATTCATCAATTTTGTGTCGGGTCTTTGTTTTAGGGGGTTTTGGCTAGGTTTGTGAGTGGTCCCTCCCGTTGCATGCTAGCTCCGATGTCATTTGCAGGCCGACTCGATGTCCCTTCCCCTTCCCCGTCTGGGTGCCATCTTCCCGTCTGGGTGCCATCTTCCCGGAAGCAGCAGCGTGTCACTCAACAAGAGGACAGGTAGCTAACGAAAACGACTGGTGATTGTACTAACGAACAGTTACAACTCCACCCTGGCAGCAACTGGTCCTCCCTATTAACTCAGCAACCTTTTAAAAAAAATGGGCAGCTGTTCTACTCATGACAGTAAAGGGTTTTACTCTTTTCTAAAGGGTGAATATATTATGTCTGATCTGCTGCAAATTGCACTGAACTGTCATATCTGCATGGGGAGATATTTTTTAGCTGTTTGTGTTTTTAAAAAAATTTACGATTTAAGCTGTAATAATAGCTAGGGAAAAAAGCTGCAAACACCCCACTTTTCCCCCTGCAAAAAATAAAACCAAAATCCATCTTCTAAACTATTCTCATCCTCTTTAGCACTTAAGAGCTTACACAGATAAGTGACTCAAAACAAGTTTGAAAAAAAAAATCTTCATATAATTATTTTTGTTTTGGAATCAAAACAAAGCAATAAGCCATCCTTTTCTTCTTTTTTCTACCTGCGTATGGACACATAGATCATGCAATACTGTTAAGTCCATTGTTTCAGAATAAGGCAACAAATACTCCTGATGTAATGACAGTGCTTAAGAAATACTGGCCTTCCATTTGGTCCTGCCTAGTGTTGGGATTACATTTGAATGCGTTTTGTTTCCTTGTGACAATTCACCTCCTCTCTGTTTATGACTGCAGAGAAGGAAGGTGATGAGCATCCACCTTACACACCACTACTATGGCTTGTTTTTCCTGTACACATCTAAATGCATGTGAGCATTTCAATGAGGTAACCACGTGTTATGAAATTTAACATTTTTTTCTTCATGGTATCTTGTTACCTTGACCACCTGTGCTTCTGTTTTTGAAGAATTTTGGATCTGAATTGGTTTACTGTGTGAAGCTTGTGGAGTGTGCTTTGGAAAGAGCAGTTAGAGCAGCTCTGTTGTAGTTTTTAGACTTGGAAGTAAAAATTATCTTAGCTATTAGTTTGAAGGTAGCATGCAAAGGCCACTGGATGAGGAAAGAAGGAATATTGGTGAGCCCCGAAATAGCTGAGGTGGGAAGTGACCTCTGGAGACCATCTAATGCAACATTTCCTGCTGATAGCAGACCAAACAGCAGTTTGCTTAAGGCTATGTTCAGGTGACTTTTGAATATATCCAAGGATGGACAGTCCACAATTTTTCTGAGAGATGTTTTCTAGTGCTTGATAATTCTCAATAAGGTTACTGCAGGGTTTTTCCCCTTGTCTGTTCACTGTGTGTCACTGAGGACAGTCTGGTTTTCTCTTTCTCTGACTAGGAACGAGGTTTAGTCGAGCCTGAGCTATTTCGTAAGTACATCTGCTAAGCAAATTGGTAGGCAGAAGATACTTTGGGCTGAGTTTAATAGGGAATCTAGTAAAACCTGAGTTTAGTCAGCTCAAGAGTGATCCTGAAAACAGAGATGTTTTCTATTTGTTGCTCTTCTGATGGTGGTCTTCAAAGTGCAATGATATTACTTTAAAGATATGATGAGGTTAATGAAATCTGATTGTTACTGATTTCTGAATGTATTGGTGCTGTTGGGAAGATTTGCCAAGCAGTAAGATGCCAAGCACTAAGCTTTTTGCTTAGTGAACATGGTTGAAAAACAAAATTCCCAGCAGGGCTGGCAGTGAGGGATTTCTTAGAGAAATTGCCATAAAGAATTGTAAAAAAATTCAAGCTGTGATTGCTTTTTATAGAAAAAAAAAAAGAATTACTTGTAGTACTGCACATTTCAGTTTTGTTCACTACCAAAAAAACCCTAATTGTCACCTTAGGATTTACATAGTTTCTTAATTGTCATAATTGTCTTAAATTTTCTGCTTTATTCCCAATAACAGCAGCTATTGGGGGTATAAAGTACAGACCAGACTAAATCCTGTTCTCAGAAATATATTTTTCTTCATTTTTTAACACTGCAGTGTCTGACAACAGGGTTTTCTTAGGACAGGCTGTTTAGCAATGCATCTGATTTTATGATATTCATGTGAATTATAAACTTTGAATGCCTGATATGAAGAGAAATCTTAATCAGCTGAACAGCGTTCTTCATATAAATATAATTTTACTGTTTTATTGGTGTGGTAAATATCAACCTGCTTCCATTTAGAAAAAAAAAAGCTGAGTTTGATGTGAAAACTGATGTATGTGAAATGGTACAGGCTCAATTCCTAGCCCTGTTTGGATTACTAGTCATAAAAGGAATAAAACATCACATTGGAAGCAAATAAATATGTTTCAAGGAAGTTGTCAAACAGATGGAGCTGTCAGGCAGGATCCTCAGTCGATGTACATAGTTTTAGATAATAATGTGTTATAAAGATAAGACTGAAAACCAGACCAAGAACTGATTTTTTAATATCTATCTGTCTATCTATCTATCTATCTATCTGACAATGCTATGAGTAAAAAAAGCAAGCTTGTGCAACTTATATTGGTTGCAAATGCTTTCCATCTTGTGTTTTACATGGAGAAGTTTAAACCATCTTCCCTTATGCAGGGTTAGAATGTATTTTATGTAACTCTTGTTTAAGTGAGGCTGTATATATATGTATGGTTTTTTTTGTTTTTTTTTTAAATTTCCAAGTCTGTCAGAGTTTCTCTTTTGCTTCTGTTGATATTTGGAGGCATGCTTGATCTCTTTGTTTGGATCCTCTAGATATTTGTTTAACAAAATCAACATGCCAGCAACCACTGGAATATGATATGGCCACTATAGTAAAATGACATAGTAAAATGGCCACTATAGTAAAATGACAGAAATCAGTGATGGACTCCACTCTCCTTGTCTTTCCTTCATGAAAGCATGATGACCAGAACTGAAGTAGGACGCTTTGCACTATTTATGTGCTGGTGTTACATGATACAGACAGACATAGGAATGTATAGACAGTATTAGACATTGTCACAAAAATCTCTAGAATGTTTAGCATCTATATGAGATGCAAGACTTTATATTTACCTCTTGTTAGGATGAGCAAAACAGTGAGAAATAGAGCTCAAAAAGTGGGAAGAAACAGAGAAGTGACAGAAATGGGGCAATGAGAGGATGAAAGAATGCACATGGGAAGGAATTTTCTTCTCCAATTAAGAGAAAACAGCTACTTCCATACAAGCTTCTGTTTTCCAGAAGCTCCTTCATATGTGCCTGCAAGCCTAAGTTGCTGTTGTCATGTGTGCTTTCCTCTTCCCCCTGCTATTGCCTTTTCCCACCCTCTAACAAAGAGATGTAGAGAATGCAAATAAATTGCCTGTCTGAAATGGAGGGAGCTGTGGGCTTTAGTGACATTAGTGTATTGTGGAGGGATCCAGATGCACGATACCCATCAAATTTCTATCAATACTAATTTACTAATATCAATAATAATCTGTTTCCCAGTGGATCAGCTTTCTCAAGCGGGGTCTGTGCACTACTTACAGCTCTCTGAGCCCTTCAACTAAGGTGTCAATAAAGCTGACCACTGTTCTGGGGCTATTGACAGTTATTAAAAATGACCTTGATGTAATTTCATGCCTATCAAAACAAAGGCCATATGTTAAGGATTATGAAAAGCTACAGTGAATGAAAGCAATGACAGGCTTCTGCTGGGTGAGGGTAGAGGGAGGTCAGCACATGTGATGATTATTGGCTCCCCTCCTCTCCTCCTTTTCCTAAGGCACTGAGCGGTGGTGCCCTTTGGTAGGCAACTGTTATGCTAAAGGCATAATTGGAACAATTTAGAGCTCAGGAGTGCACTTTTTTAAAGATCTGTCATAGCATATCATCTCGACAGTTAATGTGGCGTAAAATATCATAAACACTGCTGAGGAGCCTGGAGTCCCCATGGCAGGGACCGATCGATAAGGCCCAGTGGATGATCTGTCTTCCCTCACAAGCAAGGGCACTCTCGCTGGCTCTCTTATTCTGCCACTTTATAAGCATAGTCAGCTCTTATCTGGGTGTGTCTCATGTGAAGGCAAGAAAAAATCCTTTGGGTGTTCCTCAGGCACGGTGATCAATAAGATTTTGAAAAACTGTGTAGATGGCAAGTTCAAAACCCAAAATAAATTGGTTCCCATTAACGATCCAAGTGTGCCATATTTACATGCACTAATGATGTTACAGATAGAAATCCAGAAAAATTAGAGGCATCCTAGCATACTCTTCTCTCTTTGCTCCTAAAAATCAGCTTGTAAAAATTTTCTTATCAACTTATTGAAACAAAAGAGGTTTTTTATTTTCCTTCTCTTTGGATTAAGAAAATGCCTTCCTAATTCGGTAAGTGTGCCTGCAGCCCTCAGGCTAGGCAGATCTGCGAGTGAAGCTGCCTCTGTAACCCTAACCTACCCACAGTGACACCAAAGCCACTTAATGCAGTGACAAAACCAGGCAAAGAGTTTATGATTTCCTCATGCTCTCACCAGTCCCACCCCCACTCGCTCCAGACTGCTTTTAGAAGTGGTAAATGTTATCTCTGGATTCCCTTCTGTGAAATCATCCCTCTCGTGATGCTGGAGGACCAAGCAGGGAGTGGCAGTGGGTATCCTTGGTCACAACCTGGGCCCTGGGGACAGGAGCAGAGTGATTCTTCTCTCATACCCAGACACTAAATCAATGGCAAGACCTCCATGGAAGACTCCTCAGTGAGAGGATAGGCTTTAAATTACAAATCTCTAGGCAGGAATTAAATTGTAAATTTAATTGGCCTGAAATAAATCATTTTTTATCACATCAAACTAAAAGAACTTTTTTCCTGTCAAGAAAAGAAAATAAAAATAGCTTTAGAAAATCTACAATTTTATACAGGAAATTAGCACACAGGTTTTTCTACAAAACCCAGAACCTTCTCTTAACTACTCCAATCAGGATTTTATTCCCAGTTTCTTTTGTGTATGGCACAAGGCGAGCAGCTTAATGTCTCCATCACTGTGGATATAGTGTGGGTCTTTCAAGATTGTTGTGAATGAAAACATTAATATTCATTCTTTTTGTATTTATGAAGTCTGCAGACCATGTTGAGTTATATGTAAAAGTCTATAAACACAATTTAAAAGAAAGCTAGTGAAAATATTAGCAATTTGACCTTAAAGTAAAATATGGCCTGTTACAACTTTTTCATTTGGCTTGCTTTCTTTTACTCCTTATAGTATGATTCTGTGACAACCCCAAAATCTAAAGGCACAATTTGAGGAGTTCTCTCTCTGTTATCTGTGCTGCTCCAAAGATTCAGCAGGTTGACTAGTGGACAGACACACTTGATGACTGATTTAGGAGAAAAACAGAGTGCAGAAAATGGAAATGTTTCTTAATCAGATGAGTCTCTCCATCCAGTTTGCCATGAGATCACATGCTTTTTTTTCTGATTCAGTACTGTGAGCACTGTGTAAAGGTGGAAAGAAGCCACTAGATAAATGAACAGGTCATGGTGGTTGTATTTTTAATTTACTTAAATACATCATGTAGAACGTGACTCTGTTGGATTGAGTTATTTGCATAATGGCACCCCATTAACATTAATGGCCAATACTCTCCTTCCAAAACCCAACATCAAGGTTTTCCTTGATGTTTAAGCAAGATGAACATGGAAACTTAGGTGTGGAGGCCTGTCCAGAGGACAGTCTTTTCTTTCCAAGACTGTATTTTGTGGAAACTGAAAACATGACACACGGTTTAGTTTATTGAGAAAACTTCTGCTGCTCTGAGTGACTGCTCAGAGTATGCATGTTAATGGTAACTAAAACTTGTAATCAAGTATTACCCAGGAATTGCTATGGATGAAAAAATGTGCTTTTTTTAGTTGCAAGTTTGAACTTGAAAGACTTAAAAACTACATTAAAATAATCCTAAAATGCTTGTGGTTCCCGTGGAATTCTGAATCTCTCACTAGTCCTTTTTTATTTTTCTGATAACTTGAATCATTATGCACATTCCCTACACCATTAAACTTGTATATCTTATCACCTGTAATGTGCTTATTTGTGCAACATGTCTGTGAGGGAAGGAAGTGTTGTCATAACCAAGTTTACAAATAAGCTAGGAAGTAAAGTTAATAAAAATATTCATATAAGCAACTGTTGAAATTTTAGGGGGGCATTAAAAATGTTTGTGCAAAGAAGGTAATTTATCCGTTGTTGTCAGGGAAGTAGATAGAACAGTCCTTTTTACCAAGAAATCTTTGTAAATGTTTAAAAACAAAAAGAAGAAAATTGCTGTTTGAAGGGATGGAATATCAACACCCAAGTCACTTCTCTGCAATAGGATTTATTTGTAGCGGCTTTAGGAGGAAAAGAAACATTTTTCAATTCTTGATTTTTTTGGTGTCTTTTTGGAAAATTAATTTTCCTTTGTGTTTTTCCTTTGGGAGTATTCACCAGGATATATTTTAATGTGCTTACACAAAAAAAAAAACTCTCTGAGGTCTCAAGTTTCATGCTGTGAGTTACTTTTTTACTAATACTACTACCTACTACATTTTGCATAGAAGAGAAAAGGATGGAAAAAGCCTCACATATAAGTAAAATAAGTGTAAAGTTGCTAAGACAAGGCCTCAGTTATTTGTCTAGTAATTATAATGCAGTTGACTTCCATAAATAATGAAATCCATTAGATTAAAGCAAATGATAAAATAAATAAGCAGAAATGCAAATAAGAGAAAAGTATGATAAAAATAATGATATAGAAACACAATATTTAGAAGGTCAGGTTGATGATGGACTAATTTAAGATGACAAAGACTGTGAGACTTCTTCCACAATCTTCTTTTTTCAACTTAACCCTTTTAAAATTAAAAGGATTTTATATTTCTGTAATTTATGATGTGAAATCAGCTTTAGTTGGCATGATAAAGTCTGCTCCCTTTTTCATAGAAAAAGGCAGTGTCATTCAAGATTATATTCTGGCCTTTTATTACATGTCAAAGGTGTCATTGCCATATTACCAGATCAAAGAGTTCTAAGTGACACTTTCTAATCAAGACTGCCAAGAGGTTTCATTAGTAAACAGAAGCAGGAAGCACTTGGGATAATGGTTCAATACATATTTTACAGTTCTGAAGGAAGGATAAATCAGACTATTTTTTTTAAGTAGCAAGTCACTTTAAAGCTGTGAAAATGATTATTTAGTGAGATCTTAAGACAATGTTTAAAGCTGGAATTGCAGTCATTTATCTGAATGGTGTATTTTATCAGACCTCTGTCCTGTTGCTAAATGTGTTTAGGCTGAATCTCTTCACAAAAATAACTTAAAAGTTATCATTTGCACCCAGCACTTCAGCTAATAGAAGAATCCTCCCATCCAGAGGTGGCTGCCAGAAAAGTAATTTTAACATTGCATTTAATCTTCATCAAATTTTTAGTGCTTGTGAGAGATCCCTTGCTGAGAGAACTGAAGCTATGAATGAGGTGAAGGAGTAAAATGTGGGCCTGTGGCAAACAAATGTCTCCTAACAGCCTGGAGAGTTTTTCTTATGCTACTTTGGAGAAGTGTCCCAAGGGGCCAAAAGAAGGGCATATGTCTCTGTGTCATCAGTTGCACTGTTTTGTGACACTGCCATCTGGCTTTTGAGACACACTGAGAAGCTGTTTTCAACCTCTTTTAAGAGGCAGAGGATGGGCCTCGGAAGAACCCGTGGAAACATACCATGGTATGTGATATTTATTATCTTTTTGGGACAAATTGGATCCACTGTGTTAGGATTCTTCAAATAGGTGGTTTTGAGATGAGTTTAAGGGAGGTCTGTGCTTGCCAAGCATGGGTGGTATGCAAAACAGGCTTTTCCTTGCTCAGAGTTTGGCCATCTGTCCAGCCTTTCTGGATGTTTGACAACCCAGAGAGAGCGTGAGTTCCACATGGGTTTGTAGATGTCTGATAGAGCCATTCTTTGGTTACTTTATGCTGTTCATGGAAGCTATGAATGAGCAATAGGCATCTCAAAACTGAAGACTGAATGTGGCCTCTTGGTCTTCCATTTTGAGGCTAAAACCTAATAGGTAAATTTTCCTTTAAAATAAAATAATTTAAGGATAGACCTCTGTGTGAAAAGATTTCCACCAAAATAACCTTCAATGTAAACTTCCCTTAATCATTACATGCCCTCATGAAATTCTTACAACTGTGAAGATTAACATTAGTACAAAAACTAAAATCAGTATTCTAAAAGGGAAGACTATAATAAGTTGTGTTGACTGATAACAATCCTTATATGGGAAGGAAAATGATGGTTTATATTAATGAGAAAAATTATCCAGCAGTTACTAGAGATGTTCCTCGAGGTTCAGTCATTGGAAAAAGACTAGATCATATTTTTCCTAATATTTGGGATAAAAGGCAAGGATGCTCTAAAATGATGTCTTGGTTGCAGAAATCTGGAAGGCATTGTAATGTAAAAGTTTGGAAAAAGCTGTAGGAAAAATTGGATTATTTCAAAACTCTGCGGAGAAATCAAGTTCTCCTCAGGCTTAGCTTTGTCTCCTCTTCAGGCACATCTATTACAGGATTAAATAAATATTTTTTATATTGGCTTTCTTGTATTTAAGTAGTTCTGCATATTAATTTGGATTCTGAACAAGGAGTGGCCCAGCATGGATGTTGATAGGAAGCACATCTGGAATATATTATAAATCTTCTTCTCTTCTGTAAGTCTTTCATTTTGTGCATATTAAGTGTTTGTATAGAAATATATTAGGAATATCTACTTTTTGTTTTTTAGTGTTAACCTAAACCCAGTGTATCTTCACTAATTTTTTTTTTTAAATGCAGGGACTTGCTTCAGTGTTGTTAACCTGTGTTGCCTTCTTTTTCCAAAACTGAGAATTTAATTTCCCTTTAATTGCCTTTAATTGACAAGGAAAAGAATAGACTTCTTCCTTCTTTTCCAAATCAGTCTTTTAAATGACTGAAATACTTAATATTCTAGAGCTCTGTCTCACTCTATGGCCTCTTTCATCTGTAAAATATATTTGCAGATCAGTTTGCTGCTATGGAAGTACATTTTGACATCCTCAGATCATCTGACCTATTTTGCCTCTCATAGTTTGATCCTAGAGTTTGATCCTACTGATCATATGAAATATGATTCCAGCCAAGTGACTCTGTTATTCTGTATTAATCTTCTGTGCAGATGTTCTGTCTGGTCACTGTACCACACACTCTTTTGTAATAAGTCTAAAGCCACCATATCAGGTGTAGTTTATCACAAGGACCTGCACTCTTTAATGATCTCTGCAATGGAGAAGTTCCCTTACAAGTGTTGTATCCTATATTATTTATAATGTTAATTTCCAAAATGTTGGCTATCACTATTAGGAACGTGGCAATCAGATTCTGGCCCTCTGTTATTATGTCCTACAAAGGGGACTAAATATTGATGTGATAGCAGCAAATATGATGATAATATGAAGAGATTCTCAGCTGTAAACACTCTTATAGTTTCCATACAATACACTGCCTTGTGTTCCAGGAAATCCAATTGTATGGTATATAGAAAGGCAGGAAAAACAACTTGCCTTGGGAAACACTAAATCTGTCAATTTTGTATTAAGGAAAAATAAGCTTAAGACCATGATCTCTGACAGCAGGGAACAAGAATTACTCCTACATACCCCTGGCTACTGTGTTTAACAGCTCACTGCTTTCAGAAGAAATAATGCACCAATTATAACAGCATCAATTCAACCACATCATCATAACCCAAACTCTTAACTTCTTAATTTTAGCCCCTAGGTGCCTGGTCTTAATATTATAATGATGAGATTACAATAATGGCAGAGAAAGTACAATGGGTATCAAAGTGTAACATTTAGCCAGTTAGGCACAGTCATATCTTGTCCACAACCTTACCTTTTTCTTCCACCATGCTTCGTTTCTGTGTGTACACTTGTGAAAGAGTATCCCTACCTGTTTTTCAGTTCCATGGAGTGGAGTTCTTAGCTGAGGGCTAGTTGATCTGCCCGTCATGACACTGTATATTTATACCTAATCTTAATGAAATTTCCAAATTTTGAACTAATTTGTGATGCATGACATTTTCAAACTTGTTCTGTTCTACTCCCAGCAAGATTAATTTTTCAGTGGTGCAAGAAATAACTGCTTTGGCCATGGAGCTGCACTTGTGACTTGGAAATCAGAGTATCTGCTGGTATCTTATAGATGTTCCCTGAAAGACAAAAGGGGATATTTAGCCCTGTTACCTTTAGCAGTCAAAAACCTGAGTGACCCTCCAGCACATTTCCTGGTCATAGGGAAGACCTACAGATAAACATTTTGGACATGATTTCTGTATTAATGATCTTACTGACTTAAGTAAAGCTGGCAGCAAAATCTGACTTAATTCTGATGTAGAGGTGGGGGACTGTAGTGGTAAATGAACCCTTCCCATTCTGTTCAGGAATCTCAACAACATGCACTATATCCATTCATTTTTTCCTCCCACCCCTACTCCCATTGTAGCTGCCATAAAACCTGCAACAACTCCCTTGGTTTAGCTGCCTGTGTTGGGAAATCTCTTCACATCATCCGTGGTTTCTGTACCTGCACACATTGTTTTCCTGTATGGCTCCTCCTACAGAAAACACTCCAGGATGGTTCAAGGTTATTCACTCTACTGTGAGGACTTTTTGTTGCATGGTGTCTACATACAGTACAAGAAAAAGAATTTGTTATATTAGATTTGGAAGATCTCTCACCATTTTTAATGCTTGCGAGATTAAGATCAGCGATTTCTGTCTCTGATGACTGCTAAAAGAAGGATTTTGCTGCTGGTCCTGAACTTGCATAATAGCATGGAAGCAAAATATAGGGTAAAAAAAAGTTAATAGAATAAAAAACTAATGCAAAATCCCCCTCTCCAAACCCCATAGTCCCCAAACCAAATGAAAAATACCCTGAAACAAACTCCAAAATCCAACTGACCACCACCACCCATACATCAGATAAAATTCTAAAGAATGAATTCCTAGGAATGAGGTTTTTTAAGTCTTGGCCTACATCCAGCTGGATGCTGGTGCACACAAGGTGGGCTGACTGCTCAGTTTTTAACAAGGGGGTTCTGCCTTTTCCCTTGTGCAAAAGCACACCAGTCCAATTTACCTGCACACATTGTGCAGGAAGATGGGCTGCATGTGCCAGAACATGTGCATGGGAATTCTTGACAGAAAGTAAATGGGAGTGTAAGGAAAATGGGCTTGCTACCATTTTACTCCTCACTGCTCATGTGGCCACTATTGTTTCTGATAATAGCTCCCCTGTGGTATACACACTGAGTGCCTGGAAACCTATGGGCACATGCACTAGATATCTTTCCTTGCTGAACATTCATCTGGATATGTCTTCAGGATTTTTTTAAGACAGATGAAGTGCATTACACTCCAATTCCCTGGTAAAATAGCAGATAAATTCTGCCTAATGCTACCATTAGTCATTTCTGTATTAATAGATCCTTCAATCTAATATTTGTGCTCTCCTAGGTATTCAGGCTTTGGCATCTCTACAGCTTTCATGCTGAGGACCTTCCTGGACTACAGCCAAGCTACTGAGTATGAAGGATTAAATTTGCCCTTGTTTCATAGCAAGGTTGTATGGGAGCATTCCAAGACTGATTTTCATAATTTGACAGTCAGGAAGAGAGTTGATGTATTTATTTCCTTTATTTGTGCTCTTCTGGAAAGGATAGGCTGCCTCTGCTGCATCTTGAACACTAATCACCACAAAGCTTCTCTTCTGTCTTACTGCAGGTGTGTGACAGTTTAGATTAGTTGTATATGGTTACAGCAGCCCTGTGTAGCTGTCCTGTAGGGAGTTGAATATAATTTCTTGGCATCTTACAATTCCATATTTGGACAGGAAAATTCCAAATATTTTGCGGCATATTATTTTATTTACATGGCTAGGGTGCAGGGATAGGACTTTTCTGAATATAAGAAACACTTCAGATAAGCCCTTTTACTCTTGTGCACTCTGCTGTAACTGCAGAATGCATTCCTTTCTAAATTATGAGATCTGTAGTGATAAGCATATAGGAATCTTCCCTGATTTTTTAAGAATTACTATTTGCATCATGTGATATATATGCTGATTTATTTTGCTTCCTATTTATACTCAAGGTAAAAGCTTACCTGATCCAGGTTTTTATTTTTTATGTGCTATGTAGGAGCTTCTTGTCGTTTATGAGGGAATATTTTTTAAACATTCTATGTATGTTTTTCATCCAACAGTCTTTTATGGAATTTTAATTCATTTTTAAAGACCTCTAAAGGTTAAATTCAACAATTACTTTACATTGGCAGAAATAAAGGCTGGTGCTGCTTACTTGGTGGTTCTACTTTGTCCCTCAGCCCATACTCCTCTACAAACACTGTCCTTTGACTGCCTGTAGTCATGTTTTTCTGACTGTATCTATTGCCTGGCTGGTTGCTTATATGACTACATGGGATCCAATCTGCCAATTAAAAATAAAAATGGAGATGTGGCTGGAGCACACCTTTAATTTCAGCTCAGTTACTAAGGAGCATGAGTTGTTTCAGGATCACTGGAGGTATCTTGCTTCATAATTAGACAGTGCTGTCCTATATGGTACAGAATGTAGTGGGCATTAAATCAAATAGATTTCCTCTTAAATATTTTCTGGATAAGTTGGAAACTGTCCTGGAAAAGATAATGTTTATGTATTTGCATTTTTTAATCAAACTGTGTCAGATACAGTAGGTATTTAGAAATTCAAAATGTGAGCAACATGGGTTAAGTGCTGCCCTAATTACATGTACCCTGTAGGGTACCATGTAGGGAAATAACCTAATTACATGCTTAAGTTAAGCATCTATGCCTACTCTATAATTAATAAAGCTTCTATTGGGGCTGTGCTTCACAGGGAGCTGTATTCCTAAATTAGGTGCTTTGGGTGAGGTTACACTTCCGTCCTGTATGTCAAAAACTCAGTAAAAAACCCTAAAGATTGTATTTGGCTATTTAGGAGCAGAATTAAATGAGAATGAACCGAGTATATTGTCTTAAATGGTTTTACCCAGATAGTCATCTAAGGTACTTAGGTACCTGATTACTGCCTAATGCTTTATCCATATAG
>JANCRA010000154.1:571253-626253 GCA_024362935.1 Setophaga petechia
AGTTGGATATTATGGATATTTTTCATATATACAAGCAAGGTGCAGTTTAGGTGCATTTAAGTTCAGGAAGACTGTATTTTCTGTCCAGACTGACCAGAAAAAGGTTGTGGCCTGGAGGAAAGGAAAGAGGAAGTATGAGATTTCAAGGAAATTACTGTTCTACATTTCTCAGTTTTCTATTCTTCCAAAGATGGCATCTTCATAAATCCTAAAGATGTATTACAAAATGAGTGTGTTATCTCATAGAAATAGTAATGAGGGATGCTTAATAACTCTAGGAAGATTTTTCTTCCTTGTCCTTTTCTTTTTTATGAACAGTGGTGTAGGAACCTGTCTCTCACCAATTTAATATGCATGAGATTCTAAGGCTGATATCAAAATAATTTTCTCCAATGAATAGTGTGATCTTCCAGTTATTAGTGTCATGTATTGTACTACTACTAGAACCATCCTATTCAATAAATCTAATTTGTCTAATCTAACCTGTCCAACCCTGTAATTCTGATCAATTGTTATCATTTGGTAAGAGTGTGAACATACATTTTCTTTAGCATTGTCTTACATTTGCACAAAGCTGAGTGACTATTAGGGCTATTAATAGCCCTTAAACATGCAGACTTAGGAAGTTTATGAACCCTGAATTCTTGCTATTGCCACCTTAACTCTCTGCAGAGAATCCAAGTTTAGAACTTCCTAAATTTCTTGGTATGAAAGCAGAGAATTTTTCCCGCCAAATTAAACCTCTTCTGATAGACCGGATTATTTTGCCTTACAGTATGAGCCGAGTGCTCACACAGCTTGTGAGCATTCATCCCACAAACTTTATTCAAATGAGAAATTTTTCAGAAACTGTCACATTCTCAGTATGCACTGGACCTGCTGATCTTTATCAACTGAAAGTAAAATCACTGAATAGTTTGATATGGAAGGGACCCATACAGATCATCAAGTCCAACTCTTAACTGAATGGCCGGTACAGGGGTTGAACCCCCGACCTTGGTGTTATTAGCACCATGCCCTGACCAACTGAGCTAAGCTAGGCGTCAATGGATCAATTTAAGACACTTCCAAGTAAAAGAGGACTAACTGCTGGAGTCACACCACTATGGCTCTTCAGTTTCCAGTCTTGAGGTAGTTCTTACACTTCAGACTGGCTAGATATGGTGTTTTTGCTGCTTTCTTCTTGCCATTTTCATAACCCAAAGTGTAAACTCCATCATTAGTCACTGGAAGACTATCCATATATACATGTATGTATGTATATCTCATATATACCTATCCATGCACTATGTTGAAAGCTTCTCAAATTGAGTCTTTTATCTGCCTTAAGGAAAATTTGGTATTTGTGCCATATCTCAAACAGGACAGTTGTGTCCAGGACTTGCAAGGAAAACTGGACTCTGTTCCTCACACCCTGGCTTTGGGTAGCATGACAAAAGGTTTTTCATACCTCTGTCAAGTTGTAATGATGAAATTTGCAATGATCATTTGGGACCTATTTTTGAGAAGAAATAAAAATTAAGACGTATTATTATTATTACTTAAAATCACGTAGAACAAAGAGCAGCTGCTTTTTGTTTCTTTTCTTCCTGCCCTCTCACTCTCACATCTTAACAACTTCTACAGTACCTGCTTCCTTTACTTTATTTCACTCTCTCCTTATGTACACACATTTATTCCCTGGTTGAATTTTTGTATGCCAGTGTGCAAACTAGAATGAACCTTCTCTGCCTGAATTTAACTAACCTGAAAACAGGAGTTCTTAATGGGAGTGCTGACACAACCTTAACTAAAGCAGTGTGAACACATTGCTATAATTTATAGTGTCAGTCTATATTCCAAACAGTTTCTCTATATACTGTGTGCTCCACTCAAACAGGAAAGGAAGGCACTGCAGTGAATTATTGTGTAATTAATCATTCGACCATGAGGGACTCATTTACTAATTAAAAACGTAAAAAGAGTAAATTGAAATAACCAGTGACTACTAAATCATGTCTTTTGACATGTCAGCAGCATTGTAATATATCATAATGTATCAGTCAGAGACATCCAGATCCTACATATTCTGTTACCTTTTAATTCAGAGCTGCCAAAATCATTCATTATATCTCCAATGCAGCTCCTAATGCCATTCACACAGCCACCATGACATGGTAAATTGAGATATGAGATACCACTCAGGCTGATGTATGTACATAGGAATAGTCAGAAGTGTGGGATTCTCTGTTCTGCTGACTGTGCTGACTGTCTCTGAGCATGTCATAGCACTACAGCTGTTCTGTGGTCCCTGGGAAATGAAACTGTGGCTTACAAGTCTAGATTTTGGGTCCGTCCAGATATTCCTGTCTCTGGAGCACTTGTGGCAGATGGAAGAGACCTGTGCCTCAGCCACAGCTGTGTTCATGCCTTGGTATGCTGGCACAGACCTGCCTTCACTGGCAGGTTAAGGAACCTTAAGGTGTCTGTGGAACTGTGGATTGAAGGATTTGACATATTGCAATGCTGGTGCTGGGGACCATCATCTGTGGGGTCACGTAGAAGAACTGAGATAGGACACCTGAGCCAGAGACACCTTAAACCTTCACAAATTACTCCACACTCTCGAGTATGGATAGTGAGGCCCAGATCTGCACAGACGTTATGTGTTGTGACTTTTTAATCCACCACAACATTTGGCAAGAATTGAATTTAGAGGTTTTTAAGTAGTGGTGGAAATTTCTGTGCCATTTTGTTTTACAGTGGGGTGAGGGAGGGAGGATCTAATTTCCTATTATTGGTCTTAACTTAAAAACTTCTGCATTGTTAATTACTCTGAAGCTGAGTTTACTTTGTGTGGGTAAAAGATGGAGATGCAACTATGGCTCCAAAAAGGCTGGTAGAGATGTGAGAAGTACAGTTCTCATTTGCAAAACAGCTTAACAAAGTTGCAACATTTCTTTTCTCAGATTTGTTCTGTGTTAGTCAGGAAATTAATCTATATCCCGTGCTGGTGGAAAGATATTTGTAGTATGATTATACGTAAACTCATCTGAGGGAATAGAGCTGCAGCCCCTTTTCTTTAAAATAATATTGAATTTATTCGCTTAGCTTTAGTTTGAATGGATCAATTCCTGCATTTGCATACTGATCTATTGGAGAAACTAGATAGGGCTTATAAGTACTGTGGTTTGCAAGTTCTCTATTGGCATCGGAATACAAATGAAAAAGATAATATGTCACTTCAGCTTTCACGTTCCAAGTTGAGCTTCCAGACTTGTAGCAGGGATTTTTATTTTCTTAACTGGAGAGACAGATTGAGTTCTGGAGGCTGTTGTGTGACAATAAATGCGTAGCCTTATTATTTCTCTCAAAACAGTTTACTTCAGTAAGTGCTCAGTAGTCTGGGCATTTCATGATATTAAAGATTACAAGTATTAAAGTTTTCATGCAAAATCTACTGATTCATTCCCACTCTGGGGTCTTTTGCACACTAGAATTATAAAAATTATTTTCTTCTTGAACCTTTAATTCCTCAATTTATACTGATCTTGAAAGTAGAAGGCAAAGAAACGATATTTTGGCAGCTGGATATTAGGAAACAAGTATTGTTTTTTCTTTGAGTGGATAACTGTATTAGACTTTGTTCTGATGAGAAACTGAAAGGCAAAAAAAGCATCACTCATTTGCTAGTTCTTAAAATTATGAGGGGTAAAAATATGTAGCAGGGGGAGAAGTTTCATCTATTTCACCACCATGATAAATAGTTCTCTTTAGAAGAATCTATGGGTATACAAAAATAATGACTGATCATGCATTTTTAAAATATTTTTTGAAGACAAGCTTGGTATTAGTATGGAAAATACTGTTAAATTCAATTCTTAATTCCCAAGGTTTCATGCTTAGAGTCTGGAATCATGGGTTTATGTTAGCAAACATATTGTTTAATAGTTATCTGCTCTCACCACTTGTCTTCAAATATTGTGATTTAGATAGAACCATAATGCACAAGAGCAACTTGTCCCCAGAGCATTATTCAGAATATAAATTAAGTGATATTATAACAGAGTCCTCACTTAGCTCAGCATAATGAATATGAAACATCATGTACTAGTGACCAAGGTCATGGTATGAGAATGAATTACTCTATTAACTTCTCTTTTAAGTAGCATTAGAGATAATAAATGAAGAGATTCAATGGGATTCTGATAATATTATTCATGTAAAAGTAGCATACTTTATCTTGCTAAAACAATTAAGATCTGTTTTGAAGATATTTACACTTTGGAAATATGATGCTTAGAAGTGTTTACTGCATGTTACAGAATGCATCAGCATTAGCCAGTAATGCAGATAATCTGATAAAAATCAAAAAGCTGATTTGTATACCATGCTAATTCAGGATCATCTCCTTGGCCCTAGGTACTGTCCAAATGCTCCATAAGATTATGCAAGCTTTAGTGATATTAGATTAAATTCAGTTCTCTTGCTTATAACTTTTTTTTCTACAAAAGAAAATTACATCCATCATTCTTCTCTATAAACCCTCTTTAGCTGCTTGCTAAGTAGTATAGAATATCGTATTTTAAGCCTGGTATATTACTTTTTTTTTTTTTTATCCAGACATATTTAAGCCTTCTCTGTCAGTTTTACAGTATATTATTTCAGGGATAGAAAGTTGTGTTATTATTATGATACCTCCGTATCTGAATCATAAAGAGACTTAGTAATTTGCCATGTGTTCCATAGCATACTCATATGTGTTTGAGGAAAATGTAAGAGCAGCTGATAAGAGATTACTCTTCAGTTTGCAAATGATCCCAGTGCATGGAAACTTAATGCTATATTTGGTTTTCCAGGTTTGTTTCTCTTTTTGTGGGTTTTTGTTTGTGGATGTTGGTTTTGTTTGGGGAGTTTGAGGGTGTTTGAGTTTTTGTTTGGTTTGGATTTATTTCTTTCATTTCCCAAATATTTTTCGTTAGTTGTTTATATTGCTATTTTAAAAATAATTTTATGACAATAAAATAAAGATGGAAAATTCTGAATTTTTGGGGTGACATCTGCTCTTAAAATATTGCAAAAAGCATTAAGAAATCTTACCACAACATGAGTGTGGACAATGGCAGTATACCATGGACTATTCCACTGTGCTCCCAATCCAAACTATGCTCAGGATTTTTACAAGAAAATATTTTTTTATGGAAAAGCATAGCTCAGTTTGGTGTACCACGGGCCTATTAATTGCTTGTAAGCTCAAACTTTTGGACAGTGCAGAAACCAGTGCCAAACATGATCCTGCTTAATGCTTAGAACATTAATCTGAGACCACCCTTTCTTGTTTGTGGGAGAAATGTGGACGTTGAAATTTTCTGCTCTGCTTGTTCCTTTCAATAATATCTCCATCTGTACAATGACAGAATTCTCACGCAACTTCCTGTAAACTTCTTCTAAAGTCAGGAGAAATACTTTAATTTAGCTTTTTTCAATAAGAGAAATAAGAACAAAGTTCTTGCCCACTGTGGCTTAGTGTGTAGGGAATTCAAACTTAGATAACTCTTGAGGGTATTCCATGCGCTTGCTAACTTGCACTTTTAAAAAGATTATAAGGTACATGTTCTCCTGAGAGCTCACAACTATGGTTACATGCCCTGACCTTTTAAATTTACCCACTGTGCACCTTTTTATCTTAGGTGAGGCCTTTTTTTGTGTCACTGCACTTAAGACCTAATTCAGATTATGTGACATACTTGGGAATGTTTCCACTCTGTATTATGGTGAGGTAATGCACGAACATCTTCACGCACGTGCGCTGCTGGAAATATCTGCTGTTCAGTGTGCTGTTTCCCTACACACATTTTCCTCACTTGTGCTGTGACCCCACATCAGGTTCCTGACCCCTAGTGTGGTGAATGAGGGTTCTGATCATGTTCAACTCTGCCATCAGTGCAGTGGTGGGCATAAAAGTCAGCTATGAAGTTAACCCACACACAACACTTCCCCTGGTGAAGGGTAGCAGGATAACTATTTCAGCTCAGTTAAGTTTCAAGAGATAGTTTGGTTCATTTATTGCATTTCAAGTTGTAGAAAAATTCCATCCACTCAGACTCTTGTCAAAAGCACAGTACCCTGGGGGAAATGAGCCATTGTAATTAAGACTGTAACATATCTCTTCAAAGCACAAGGTAGAGCCAGGTAAATGAGCATCCTTGTTCTATTTATACCAGCTTCTTAATTATGCTTAACGTGACCAAATCAACTTGATCTGGCATCGCTTTTGCAAGTGTAAATAGACCTAAAGTTTCAAGGGTAAGATCATGTTACACCTCAACTTACAAAATGTGTATGCATGTGACTGAAGAAGATTGAAATATATTTAATAAGCTGAGGGACATGTGTCCATAGGATTGGTGGAAAAGGAATTAAAGTATTAGTTTCTCATATTTTACAATTAATGTTCTCCTTTGCATAAGACCTGAAAGTCTAGCTAAGATCATGAAAGGCATGTTGGGTTAAATCTTTCTTTGCTATAAAGTATCGTCATTATATCTCAGCTAACTCTAACAAAATCCCTAATATCTATGCATGCCTGGAGCCAAAATAGGTCAGCTCATGGGCTATTGCATTATATTTTATTATTTAAACTTTAAGTGATTAGTTTAGCACTTAAAAGCTTTGGAAAGAATTAGGTTATTGTTCTTCTCTTTATCCATAAGCAAACTGACGTGCAGATGGACACCGAGAAGGCTTACTCCATGTTTTCTCTCAATGCTTTTCCCTAAAGTTAAGGGCTGTCATTTTTTCCCATCTGTTAATTTCAGCACGTTGTGAAAAATAAACCTGTGATGAGGTTATCTTTCCTGTTTTTGAAGAGAAGGCCACATTTTGCCTGAAGTCTCAGAAAAGACTTTAAAAACATGCCCTAAGTAAAGGAGAGGGAAAAAATGCTTCCAAATTTTTCTAGATCTGGATTTAGGTAACAGAAAGCAAATGGTAAATACCCTGATTCCAGCAAAGTCAGAAGGATTTTATTCATTAGGGAGGAGGTTTTTAGTTGTGTATACAAGGATGACTTTAGTAATAAGTGGTTATGATTTAATTAATCGCAAGCTCTATTACCTTCTGAGATCTTTTATTCATGCTCTTAAAACACAGAAAATGTTGGAATTGCACTATATGCCATGCTATATAGTTACTTTATTGTTATGGAGGCCTATTCTGTGAGATAATTTTCTAGGGTTTCCACTGACATTTATAGTTCTTTAATTTGTTAGATTTTCTTTCAGGAAAATTTTATTTTAATTTATGCATCAAAATGGACAATAGTCAGCTGTCTGATAGAGGTGTCCAGGATTTTAAAGACACATCTCATTGGGTTAAGTTTGTAAATGAACTTTATGCCCACTACTGCACTGATGGCAGAGTTGAACATGATCCGAACCTTTACTCACCACACTAGTGGTCAGGAACCTGTTGTAGGCTCACAGCACAAGTGAGGAAAATGTAGGGGTACAGAGCTTTTTCTTTTAGGAATTGTCAAAATATCTATAGTCTTTGAAAAGTAGCACATTGCTAGTTTAATTCTCTTTTCCTCAAACTTGGTGCTTGACATTTATAAATCAACCTGTGTCTCATGTGTTATAGAAATGGGCTGTAGAAGTAGGTGGAAAAGCTGCTGGAGTTTTGAAAACCATTTGGACTGCAACTGGTATGTATAAGGCACGTTACAGAAAATAGCCACAAAATTGAATTCTCTGGGAGACCAAAGAGGGTGTGAATCACACCAGCCCTTTTAATAAAATAGGAAGCAAGAGCCTGTTTTGTCTTAGTCTCTGTTGGGAGTTGAATCAGTGATTAAACCCATTTGAGGACCCCGTCTTGGACAGAGATGTGCAGACAAACAGTCATTTGGAAATTTCAGTTGTGCAAGAGAATTAGCCAAAGTCATCTCAGAAGCAGGATTTAATACTCATCTTCATGTTTTCATTATGTTAGAGCGCTTAATTTTAATAGTGGAAATGTTCAACTTTTTAAAAATATCAACTCAGACAGTAGGGGAATATTGCCTTTATTTTTTGTTTACTTAAGCATAGAGAGTAGAGAGAGAATAAAACAGTGGGCGGTTCTATTCCTGTAATTTTGTTATATGTACATTAGGAAGACCAATATTTTCTTAAATTCTTACTGGTTATCAATATCAGAACAGTAATTTTTTCCTGGTCATGTATCTCAACATCCTCCTTGCACCTTCCTCAGATGGAAACTGGATACTACTTAATAAATAATAAGGTCCTATTTAGTTATGCATCATGAGGGAATAAACAAGGAATTAATGAGTTCTATCTTTACTGACTGAAATATACATTTCTGTAATCCATTTCCTATTTTCTATAAAAGACTGTCTTATCTGAACACTTATTTCTTGACAAACATGCAAAATGACTGTTTTAAAATACTTCTTTTAATCATGAGGGAATGTGAAAATATTTTCTTTTAATATCCTAGTCAGAAACACTTTTGGTGGATAAGTAAACCCAGATAATGCTAGTAACTTCTAGCTAGACTTGATCTATAGCTCTCATTGAGTCAAGTCTGAAGAAAAATGGTTCAATACCTTAAAAGTAATTAAGACCTTTATCTGAAAAACAGTTATATATGTGCTTAATTTAATGAATGTAAATAATCCAATTGACTCAAATGGGAATATTCATAAGCATTAAGTTAGGAACAATTTGCAGGATCAGGAAGTAAAATCATCCATTTTCTGCCAAACGTTGTATAAATTTTCTGTGGGTTTCCCTTGTGTTTTGGGGACAGAGAATAGGTTTTCTGTATATTAGGAACATCTTAAATCCCGGCTATTCAATTTGGTATCTGCCATTTTCTCTGATTATGGTCAACCGAAGCATGTGAAATAAGTGTTACAGCACCAAGATTCTCTCATTTCTGGACAATTCTAAATCCTTGCTTTGAAATGTGAAAATGTAGGCTTAGGCTGTGTCAAACCCCGACTGTATTCCAGACAAGCTTTTGGACTCTGTCAAGTCCACAGAAGTTTTGCTATTGACTGTATGGCCTAATTTTCTCTCCATGTTTCCTGCTTCAATACACTATCAGCTGTGTAGCTTTCCTTCCTTTTTATGTAGAAAGAATGGGAAAAGATACTTAGGTCTGTAATCCTCAGTTCTTACACATGTATCACATATGAATTTTGTGTTTCAAACTCTTAACGGTATGTTCATTTCATATATTTTTCTTTTTTTTCTGAAAACAGCTAGAATGTAATAGTCTGTATGTATTTTTATAATAGAAAATGATTAAAAAAATGCAAGCCTTCAATTCAATGATAGGAAAGATTTCTTACATCTTTTCTAAATTGCTATATACTTGCAAATTGAATTAAATGGTTTTTGTTTGTTTCATGCATAATTGACAAGGTGACAATTAACTACATGGTACATTGTCCTTTGCCTCAGGTATACAACACTAAATTTGTGTGCTGAGAAAATAAAAGTAATGAAATAGTGTTCCAGAATTCAAAAAATCAAAGCCAACAAAAAATTGATTACTTTGAACAGCTTCAGCTGTTTCATTTTTATCTGCTCCTTCCAGTTAGCCTAGGCATCTGCATTGTTAGTGCTAGTTAGAGCTAGTTAGTCTAACCTCTGTATTATTTTGTAAAGGGGTCTTCATATTGGACAGTAAATAAATTAGAAACCTATGTAGGTATTAGAAATCAATTGATAGAAATATCTAAAACACCTAGGAAAATTACAAAGCTGAGTTGGAATGAAAGCTCTTTTCTTCCTTTTGCATATTTTAGGTCCTTAATTTAGATGACTGTACTGGCAAGCCACAGCTGGAACAGATCTCTTTCTACACCTAAATTGCAAACTGTCTCGCTTTCTATAAGTGGGTGAATTGACACAAATGGAATTTTGGGGAAAAACTGTTGAAAATGAAATTAAAAATATCCTCAGTAGAGTCTGCCTCAAAATTTGTACAAGTATGGCTGATAAAGAGGCAGATATACAATGTGTATCATAGGTGATCAAAATATGAAGTGAAGAAATAGAAAAGCTAATTTTTTTATGTATAAGACTAAGTTATAATTAGGTAATCAAAAATATGACATAAAATGTGTGATCCCAGGAGAATCCACAAGACCCTGATGTCTATCATCATTGATTTGAGTGTTGAGATATGTCAAGGAGAGACAAGGTCTTGAAGCCAAAGCAATAAGGCAACATGCATAGTTATAGATTTAGAGCAGGCTTAGCTGTTATGTTCTTGATATTTCTATTAAGGATGGCAAGCACATCACAGTCTACCGTATTGCTGTCAGAGTCATAACATTCTTTATATTCCATCCTTATTTATAATACATTTCTTTTTCTTGCAGGCAACGAAACCAGGGGTGTTTTCTTTAGGAAAGCAAAATAGTGCACCTCAAAGATTACTTTTTTATCCAATGAAATCTTTTAATCTCTAAATTTTAGGCTACGCATAGTTGATCTGATGTTAGTTTTCTCTTTTAGTTTACATGATGAAGCTGTGTTCCTTGCAGTAGAGTTGCTGGGAAAGCTGAGGTATATACCTTTTTTCCCAAGGAAAACTAAAGAGATTAGGATGTTTGGCTATACAAATATACATCTGAAAGGGAAAAAAAAATACTCCTCTTTCTTTTGAGAGTAAACAACATGTGTGTGAAAAGTAAATTGATTTTGTAGCTAATACAAACCTTTTGTCTTGTCCCCCAGAAATTCCAGGTCTGGAGATGTAATTGAAATTTGTAGAGTGAGGTTTTTTTTAAAGCATTGTCCTTGTGCCCTCATTTGTGGCACTGGCTGTCTTTAGAGTAAAGATCTAAGCAAATCTCTTTCTGTAGTTCTGTGTAACTTCCTGTTGGCAAAGGCAGGCACAAAGGAGAAGGAAGGCACTTCTGCTGTTGCCTCCAGCTTCTTCAGCAGAATGTGAACAGAGCCACGGGCTCTGTGTCATAGCTGTATGTCTGCAGGAGAATAAATTCTCTAAACTCAGTCTTTCTTCATGGATTAATACAGTGGCAATGATATTTTATTTGGAAATAAATGAAGATTTTTTGTTATCTTGGAAGAATAAATAAAGCTTTTGATTTTTTTTTTTTTTTAATGCAACTCTTTCCTGCTTCGGTTGTACCATACAATTAGCCACGCCTGTAAATTATAATAATTCCCTGTCCTAGTATGTTGATGGAGACAGACAACTCTATAAAAGGATGTACCTATTCCAGGTAGTGCATACATATTTAAAGGCACGTTCAAGGATACTTCAGGCAAAACCTAGAACCTTTCTAAACACTGCTATCATTTTTAAAATGAATAGTCAGTTTCCCTCTTTTTCCTTTTTATATCAAAATTTGATTCCACAGTGATGAGAACAAAAATGAGTAAATTCTTCATGTCCTTCGCTAAGTAGAAAATTAATATACCTTATTTTGGATCAGTAAAACAGGTTGTTCTCCAAGCATTCAGACAATAGAACATCAATGAAAGTGCTTGTGTTTGTGGGAGACCACTCAGAACTCTCAAATTTACAAGTCTAATAAACTGTGGAAGGAGATATAATTTTGCTACTAATATTTTGAAAAATAGTAATTTTCTATTAAGTAACATACTTCTGTTGTGCTGTTGTTTTTCTGAAATAATAGTACTGCAGTAAAATACACTGACTCAGCTCTAAATAGAAATTATGTTTACTTCGGCTGTTTTGAAATGCTTCATTTTGACTTTTTTTAATGTTGCATTTATATGTTAAAAAACATCATGATACCTTTTGATTTCATTAACCTGAAAAATTTCCAAATGTTGAGTTCCTGTCAACATTTTAATTCCAAATAGAATTTTGAAATATTTTTTCCCTTTTAAATGGTAGACTACATATTTTAAGAAAGCTCATATTATTTTAATTCTTTTCGCAAATGGCAGTAAACTTAAGTCATAAAGAAGAAGAAAAGTCCAGTGAAAAATAAAATAATAGTTCTGAAAGGAAGTTAGTCATTCCCACATTATTCCAAAACCTGCAGCCAGTATTTAAAATAAAATAAATTTTTTAAAAAAGCCTTAATAATTTTCATCTAATACCATTCTTAAACAGAGACTAATAGAGGATTCAAGTAATTTTCTGCTTGTCAATAACAGTACTTCTTTTTGGGGAATTTTTTTTATACCCTTTATTTTCAGTTAATAATAACAAGATGAAATGACTGATCTCTTCTGACTCTTGATTATTTTTTGCTCTTTCCTTTCTTGAAGACATAAAGGTTTTATTTTAAGAATATAGAAAATAATCTTGTATTGTAGTCCTTCATTAGCTGTTAGCTTACTGGGAATTGCAATTGGAAGTGCTTTGTTTTTGTTTGCTTGATTTTGAAATTATCAGAAGAGTAACACAGACTGATAACTTAAAAATGCTTTTATGGGTTATCCTCCTTTGTTATGTCTGCTCCTCCACATTTTCCTGATGTTTGTTTATTTTCAAATGAAACTGATGTAATATTTTCATCACCAACCTTGTAAAAGATAAGATAGCATGTTCTGCAAAGCAGGGAACATAAAGACAGTCTTGCCGGGAGTAGGAGAAAAAACAGTTAATTTCAATCCTGATGACAGTTTCTCGGTGAACAATAGTCTCCCAGAATTGACATGAAGAAGTAATGAATGAATGAAAGGAGAACTGAGTCACAGATGCACTTTGCAATCACTTTAGAACATCTACACTCTTCCAGCCAAAATACTATTAATACGTGTGTCAGCACAGTGAGTGAATCTCATAGTGTGAACGCATTGGAACAGTTCAGGAAAGAAAATGAAGACTATCCTCAGGGACAGACTTTTCTTTTTCTCTGAGAGACTCTTCATTATTCAGGCATTGTGATACTTTTCCTTTATTTGTGTAAAGATTAAATTGCACATGATTTCTAATGTTTCTGCTACTCCAACTGTCATAGGTCGATGACCTTCATGGAAGTGAGATAATAGATACATCGTCTGTTGTTCAGGCAAGTGCTGTTCTTCCACAGCCCAGTACTCTCCTATTGTTACAAGTCGAAAGCAATTAAATAAAAATACAAGAGAAAGTTTCTAGAGTATCCTTAGTATTTCATATATGTCCTTATGTGACTGTCATTTAACATTTATATGTGATATTATCTAATGTTATAATGACCTAGAAGCATACGCTGAGCCTCTTCTACATGGCTGAGACAACAAATTAGTGAGGGATGTCTGTGTGTACTCAGAAATGCAGTTTCTGGGAAGGAGCCCTCTATTGTTTGAAATCTGTAATCCAAAGACTTACAATTGGTGTGTTTGTCCTTATGTGTGTTACTATGACTGCTAAAATCCTGTCCAAATAATTTTTCTTCATATTGCTTTACAACCTAATTGGCAAAGAAAAAGTCATTATCTCTGCATTGTAGTTATATTGCATAAAACTCTGCACTGTACACACTATAAAAGAATTTTCATTTACAATAGAGACTATTATTTCACTTAAGATAACCTTTACTTATTAGTAATTTTCACTTGATGTTTTCATCTCTTAGCAGTTTGATCCATGTTTCTTTTTGTTTGGCATCTTTGAAGTGGGCATCTTGGCATCTTTCAGTAGACAAATCAACATTTTAGGTGCATTTACATGAATGTGAAGGATGGCTGACATGACACAGGTGCTGTAGAGAATACTATTGAAAGCTGCAAAGGACAAGGGTCCTATATCAGAAAGTGTATTCTATAGTTTGTGTATCTCTACATTCACTTTTTTTTTCCTTTCTAATTCACATGTTAGTGATGGATAAAATTATGGATACGCCAACAAACTGGATACAGTTTTAAGATTTTCCATAATCAACTTATTAGATAACATTCTGCAAGTAATTTGTGGCTTTTGTTATAGATAAAAAAGGTCAGGTTAAAGCAGGGTTAAAAATACTGTTGGGAAATTAATTTATTGATACCCTAAAAATGACTTTAAAAATGATGGATAGGGAAAATAATCACAATTTTGACCCTAGAAAGAGCTTCCTACAGGCACTTTACACAGTCATTTCACTAGTAGTTCATAGCCAAACATCCTATCCACAAAGCCCTCATTTATTCCAAATATTTTTAACTTAAGCATGTTACATAAGAACAAGGCACAACTGTTCTCCCTCTAATACTGGCTGTATGTAAACCATACTTTGTGACAATTACCCATAATTTACATAATGTTAAACAGAAGACATTGGTGTTACTAAACTGCTAAGGGTTAGTATTACCCTTTTATGAAACCTACTTTAGTTTCAATTAGTCTAGAACTACAAAGCAAAAAGATCTTCAGATGCTGAAGAGAATGAATTTCAGTTTGTATAACTGTAAGGAAAGGTAAATTGTTAAGCTGTGAAATACTCAGGAATTTTATGTAGTTTATTTTTATTTTAGCAACCATATCATTTCTATAGCAATAAGTGATTCTAAATAAGTATTCTTTTCATTCCACACCCTGTTCATAGGGATACTAGATGCTGACAAAATGTGTCCTTTAGCAACAGATGGAATTACTTGAATATTATTCTGCTATATGTGTATTTAAAGTATTAGCTCAGCATTTTAGTTTTTGATCTGGTGTAATATTTTTACTAGATTTGGCCAACATTGCATCTCTCTAAGCCAGACTTATTTTAAAGCAAGTCTGGAGTTCACATAAATATTTTGTTGATAGTAGGTAACACACAATATGCTTTTGACACTGCAAAAGAGAGCAGTGTTTTTGTTTCTCAAATGCTTAATACGGACTTATATATTTAATCAGGTGTCAGAACTGAAATAATGGCAATAAAAGTGATTGTGATTGATATTTATAAACAGAATTTCTCGAATGTAGCTGAGAATATAGTGCTGCAAACACAGGCATCTGAGGCATACTGCTTTTATTTGATTCAAATCCAGAAAACAGCATTGGTGCTAAACTTCTACAAGCAGTCCCTAGGACAAAATTCTTCAATGTTGCAGGGAGTTGTTTTTAATGTGGCCTTCAGGTGATTGCTACTTTTTAGATTGCTCTTCTAAAGATACTTTCAGCGACAAACATGTATTTTAGACAAAGACTCTAATTCGAAGGTACATATTCAGTTTAATGAATCCATATTCACATCTGCAGCCTTTCCTGGAAAACTTTGATTTCTCACCTTGGAAGCTCAGCAATCTGATTCTTGAAACCCTTCTGTATCCTTTCATCTCATAAATAGAGCTATCTGGTACCAATCCTTTTCTACTGAAAATACAGCTTTTGTAGAACATCTCTTTGGTAGGAATGCAATATACTGGCTCAGCCAAACATTGATAATGGCATGTTATACTACCTTTGCCAGATTTTGATCACAGTAGATGAAGGAACTTGCAGTACTGTTGAGTTTAATTTTATTTGAATAGAATTCAGCTTCTTTGTACAAGAAGAAGCCAAAGAAACGTAGTTGCTCTGAAAATCACTTCTGTCTGCCTGATTTTTCCCAGCTCAAATATATAGGGAAGGAGCTATTATAATTTTTGTTAGTGAGACTTGCCTAATTTTGAATAACAGGATATTTTCTTTGCCAACATAAACCAGCATAATTTTCTGAGTTATACAGTTATAAACAGTCTGTGATGCCAGCATCATAGGTAGACTCATTGTCTACCAATAGTCTTGACCTTGGCCACCAGCCAGTTGCCCACCCAGCTGCTCTCCCTCTGTTCCTCCTCACCAAGATGTGAGGGGAAAGCAAAATGGAAAAACTCTTGGGTCGAGATTAAACCAGGGAGATCACTCACCAGTTGCTATCGGATCTGAAACAGACTCATCTGCTGGAACTAGTCAATATTCAGAAATATTTAATTTTTTTCCCAATTTTTTCTGTGCATGTATACATATATTTAATGAGTATGAGGCACATACTACCCTTAAATGTCTAGAAATCTATACAATAGATGCCAGTTAGGGGTAAAGACTGTATTTTCTCCTAATATGTCGACCAAAATGTCTTTCCTAATTAGGACTTTCTATGTACATTTTTGCCTCCTATTATACATGCACAGAGTATGGGATTAAGTAATTGAGTAGAGAGTAAATATATGAAAACACAGCTTGGCACAGCTTGACACCCTTAAACAGGAGAAAAACATATTCTGCTCCCTCCACCTGCATTTCTACTATTTCCTCCTAAACCAAAATCTCTCATTGATTAATCCTCCTTGGATTGCCCCTGAATGAAACATGGATTTTGCCTTTATAACTGATCATATATCTCCTGGTCTGTTAATATGGGAAGGTCAGTTTTCTCCTTAGACTCTCTTACAGAGAGAGTTGCATCATTTCATAGTCACTCTGAGAGGATACTGGATGAATACTTTGCATGGTTTTAAAGAATCACAGAATGCGTCAGGTGAAAGGGACCACAGCAGGTTATGTGTTCCAGCCTTCCTGCTCAGGCAGGATCTTCCTGGAGCACAGTAGACAGAATTGCATCCAGACAGGCCTGGAATATCTCCAGTGAGGGAGACTCCATAGCCTCTCTAGGAAATCTGTTCCAGTGCCTGTAACCCACATAGTAAAGGAGTTCTTGCTCATGCTCTGGTGGAACTTCCTGTACACAAGTTTCTGCCCATTGTTTCTTGTCAAATCATTTGGCACCACCAAGAAAGGCCTGGATCCATCTCCTTGACAGCCTCCCTTTGCATATTTATAGACATTGATGAGTTCCTCTCTCAATCCTCTCTTCTCAAGGCTGAACAGGCCCAAGTCTGTCAGCCTGTCCTTGTAAGAGAGATGTTCCAGTCCCTCAGGATCTCCATGTCTTTCTTGTCCTGAGGAGCCCAGAACTGGACACAGCACTCCAGATGTGGCCTCACCAGGACTGAGCAGAGGGGCAGGATAACTTCCCTTGGCCTGCTGGCAATGCTTTTCCTAATGCACCCCAAGATCCCTTTGGCCTTCTTGGCCACCAGGGCACTGCTGGCTCAGGGACAGCTTATTATCCACCAGGACCCCCAGGTCCTACTCCATGGGTTACTCCATGTGCTTTTTTCCAGCACATCAGCCCTCAGACTGGGAAAGACAGAAACACTTTGGAAAGCAGGATGATCTCTTGCCTGGCCAGCTCTGCAATGTCATGTCACTGAGATCCAGCTGGGATTCCTCAAAGGGAACAGTGGGAACACATGTGCAGTATACAGTAATTTCACTACCGGTTTCTGCAACCTATTCTCCTTTTTTATGCTTTGGATCACTCTAAAATTACCATTTTGCTTGCAAATGTGATGATTTTTATTTTTTCCCCCCTTCCTTAAATCTCCATATTATTTATTGCTAATTCATAACTGTTGGCTTTTTTTGAAGACCACAGCTTAACACCTGAACCTATCAGCCCTCCCTTCCCTTTTGTTTAATTTTTCTGCCATCTCTTTCTCCTTTAATCATGAAATCAGTGGTAGAAGTGCAAATATATATTTCCTTTTAATTAATGATTCTTATATTTTAATTTCTTGGTGATCTGGTCTTATCTTTCAACTATTCACCAAACTTCTTTTCTCAGTGCAGCATTCTCCTCTTTCTTGATTGCTAAGTAAAAGCAAAATACAAGACTAGTATTTGTTAGATTTATAAAATCATATTCCTAACCTCACCTGTTTCTTGCCCTTTTCTTATCTGTTTCTAATGATGGAACTTTTTGTTGACCTTCCATAAGCAAATAACACTCTGCTACTAACCCTACTAACTTTTTCTTAAACTCTTGTTGCAAACCATTAAAACATGGCTTTCACTTAACAGAAGGCAGAATATTCCCTTTACAAGAGCCACCCCTGTTTATCTGCATTATGGAAGACCTAATTTATTTTTCTGTATCATTCTACTATCTCTGACAGAATAATTCTTTCTCCTGTGCATATCTTTACTTTTCTCTCTTGTTACTTCAATGTCAGGTCTTTGACAGTTCCCTCTTCTTTACCCTAAAAATTACCTCCAGACAATTCTGTTTTCCCTTGAACTTCCAGCTTCCTCATCTACCTGCTAGGATGGCTCTGTTAATGGTGAAATAATTTTCTGATTTTTCTTTTTTTCTCTAAATATAAAATGCAATTGTTTGTTTCAGGAAACAATGTGGTAACAGAAGGGATTCACAATTCTCCATGGCAATGTCATTGCTGGTTACTTAGGATCTGTAACTTGAAAACATGCACTATGATTTTTTTATTTATCAGTGATTTTTTCCTTTATCTCCATTAAGGATGTATTAGAGAATAACTTTTGTATATGCATCTATTTTAGAAATTGTACCACAAACTATGAGCTGTTATACTATTTATTAAGCCAAAGATAAATCTAATTTTTTTATTACTGTTATGTTTGTTCTTATAGATCAATATTACTTGAAAAGTCTATTAAGATATGGATTTATCTCCCATTTGTCACAAAACAAATAATCTGAGGATGCTGATGGGGTTAAACCACAGATGTGTCTGCTTTAGTATGTCTAGTTTGACTTAATTTTTTTAGCTGACCCTTCTTTAAATGTCTGTTTCTTGAAAAACTTTGCATTGTTTTATATCATGTTGAGATATAATAGTTCAAAATGTCAGCATAGTGCCATCATGCTATAACCTCAAAGTGCCAAGATGTTTTGAGATTCTCAAATTTCATACAAAATCCTTCTGTCTGAAGATTTAGCCAAAAGCAAAGTTTTATTCTCATTTTAAATGTTTCTCCTGTAGTTGAGGCTTCAAGCATTTGTATTCATAAAGACCTATTTTTATTAATCCTTTAAATGTGTAAGAATACTTCAATTTTGTTTTGAGTGTCTGTTGCTAATATCAGATTCAAAAACCACTTTATGCATCTGTGTCAGTTCTACAGAGATTGCTTCATTATCATTACAATGCTAGCTGTCGACAGTACACTGTATGAGACCGTCTTTATGTTGGCAAATTACTCCAGTCTTTTCACATAACTGGATGACAAATCTCAAATTATGGTGGGTTGATTTTATAATTTGTCCTTCTCTAGGCATGTTATTGCCTACATGCACTGTGGGAAAGAATCCTGCATTGGTAGGGATTGCTTAATGTAGGTTTTTAACTCCAGCATGCATGTTCAGGTGCCAGAGAAATGGGAGGAGGTTGTTGATAGGCAGAGGAAGTCCAGTCCTGGGATCAAAGACACGAACGGCTTAGAATTAATTTATATTAGTGCCGTAGTGGTTTTCTGTATTTTCTTCATATGTTGTATGCTATTTTTTTTAAATGTGTGGGACTTCATGGGGGGAATGTTTCTGAGTAGTTATAGAGGGTTTATTTTACAGTTTATGGGCATCTGCAAAGCAATCAATAAGGGGCAATGGGAATTCTATAACTGTCATTAACTGGAGTGTTTATTAATTCTCAATTAGATTGCTAATCAGTCTTACCTGTGCAAACTCATTGTAAGGAATAGGGTGATCCAGATGTCATCTGAGGTACATGACTAATGTGAGATCACAGACATTTCTTTGGGGGAGTAATTTGGCCAGTACAGGCAATCCTGTACAAGATTTAACCCATATTAACTTTAAGACCCAAGTGTTATTTGACAGTTAAGGCTACAGATATTGCTGTAGTCATTTGGGTACAATTATCTTGGTATTTTAGAGTCGTTATTCCATATGGGAACTACTTTTTTCCTGAAGATACAAGATGCTTTGTGCTTATAAGAACAAGATGATGCACTCTCCAAGATCAGATAGGAAAATGCTATTTTCCTTTGCATGCCTAAAAGAACAGAGGGGAAAAACAAGTAGCTATCAATGGACCATCAAAGTCTGAGTAAATGAAAGTTGTTAGAGAATCAGGGCAACACTCGACCTCACAAAGGCCACTGCACACTTTTTTACTGTGAAGAGATCTGTTTTTATTGCATAACATTAATTTGGTTACTGTTGCATGTTGATGGGTGGCAGCTGTTCCATCTTTTACTGCTATCAGTGGAGAAACACTTTTTGTACAATTTAAACACACACATATATTAGTATTTGAAACAATTAGAAGAAAATGGTGAATTAAATTGTATTTCACACTAAGAGACAATAATTTCAATTGGTAGGGAAAAAAAACCCCATTTAACACTGGTCAAAAAAACCCTCCCAAATCAAAACCAAAACCTAAAATGAAAGAGATATCCGTTCTAAGAAAGAGTTTTTCTTTATCAATAGTTAATGCGAACACTGTGCTCTAATTTAAGGAATTTAAAATTCTACTGTGTTCCTTCTTACATTTTACTTACCTTCATCTTTTATCAGATTTCTGCCTCTATTTCATTGACATTAGAAGCATTTAAAGTCTACTCTAAAGTTTTGAAATTCAAGTCACAGGCAATGTTTTTAGTTGGCAAATATCACTTGTCACACTTAAACATTGGAGTTAAGGCAAATCATGTCTTCTGTATTGTCTGGGAACAAACCAAAATATCCTAAACCACAGAAATAACCAGGAAATGTTCTCTAGAAATTGTACCTCTTTCCTAAAGGAACTCCACATAATGAAGTGAAATTTGAAAACACATTTTTCCTTTTCCCCTTATCAAATATTAGAGATATACCATTGGAATTGTTTGGGGTTTTTTAGTTTGTTGGTTTTTTTTTTTAATTTGGGTTTTTAATTTTTTTAAATTGACATAATATTGATGGCAAAAATAAGGAAGAGCTGTTCATCAGTATTCTTGTAAGTCAAATGAGGCATTTAAAGGATGAACTCGAAATGTAAATTGTGCCTGCTAATCCTAGCCAGGTTCTGTGTTTCTCGTGTACATGATAAGACTGCGAAGTTGTCAATGGGATCAGTAAAGTAGGAGGGGTATAAATGATGTGGCAGACAATAATACAAGAAGCATTGTTGATGTTATACATTATTAAGTATTCCAGCACTGTGCCAGTTCATGTTATTTGCACTCTCTCCTTTTTACTTTTTATTCTTGCACTCTCTCTTTTTCTTTTCTCTTTTCTTCTTGTTTATTTATTTGTTCCATATCTTCAATTTTCTTCTCTGCCTTCTTTTTCCTCCAACTTTCTGCCTCAAAACCATGTTATCCTTTTTTTTTTTCCTTCTTAAATTCTGGCATTAGAAAGAATGCAGCTGGAGCAAATCTTTAGTTTCACCGAACTCTTTGCTTATTAAATAACTGCTCCCCTCTTTTATGCAGCTTCAATTGATATGCAAAATTTGAACTTGTGTAGCTCAACTAATAAAAAACCTGATTTGTTTAGCCCCATCTGTGTGGAAATACAAATTCACACATACAAAATAAGATAGCTTGGCATCTTGGCTGAATGTTGCACTGTCATTCACAATCCACTTAATCTGGATTTTCATCTGCCCCTGGACGGTAGCTTCCTTTTATACTTAGCCTCTCAGTATTTTACTTTCAGACTTCTAGTAGTCTTGTTTTCCTGTGTGTAGAGTGCTTAGCTATTCCTGGCTAAATTAGCCATATCTCAGACAAGTACCATGAGCTTACTTCATTAGGGTCTACAACATGATCCAAAGTCACCTGCTGAAAAAGAGAGACGGAATTTGTGCGGAAATAAACGCACGCATCTGGTCACTCACTCCCGGGTGAATTCCAATAAAAATGCTCCTCTCTGTTGCTCTGATGAAAGGGGTGATGTGCTGTAAGAGATATATTTTTGTAATCGGTAATATGAATCTGGAGCTTTGGCTTGCTCGTGTTTGTTGCTATTCTCTCCTCTATAAGCATGTTTATCGAGGTTTGCCGAAAGCCCAGAAGCCCATAGGTCAGAGAACAGCATTTTGATGGATTATGGGATTGTAACTGTCCCTGCCAGCTGACAGCTTTTATTGGCTGGGAGGATGAGCCTGTAAACCTTTATATAATTATTGTATTAAAGCCACTGTGCCTCTGTGTTGCTGGCGCTTGTTCAGGGATCAATGTGAAGATAATTTCAAAAATGAATAGTAAGTATTGATCGTCCCTTGGTGGAGCCTTATCAGTGGCTGAAGCAGACTACTGTAGATTATAACTTCAATGTCATTTATGATGATATGATACGTATTGCAGAGGAGCAATTTAAACAAAGGGCTGATTTAATTCACAATGGATTTTTGTAGCGTGATGGGTAATAAATCACAATCTATGTAATTTTTAGAAATGAACACATGTTGGCAGTAGTTCAGGGCAGTTCCTGGGAGATCTGAAAATGACCAGGGAGGGCAAATATCAGCAGCGAACCCCTTCTGAATGATTGGCCCTTACTTGGTTCTGACATTCAGATGACCTTGGGGCCTCTGCTGGCAGCTGCTGGTTAATTTTCTTCACTGAGGACACAGTTTAACTTTCTATCTGTCTGCCAATTACCTGACATTTTCAACTTATCACCTTCTATTTTTTAAATTATTGGAGGCACATCCACATTTTGACACTTTTTTAGGCAAGTGTTCGTTTTTTGCCTGCTGCTGAGATCTCTCTCTGCCAAGCATCTGTAATATCCCTTTTACTCAAGAAATTAATAGCTTGCCCAACTGTGAGGTGAAAAAGCACAGGCATTATATGCAAGATTACAACGATTTCTTCTAGTTTAGCAAGAAGCTGTATCTGTATAAAAAGAGCAAATGATACCTGAAAAATCCCACAACACAAAGTCATTACATAAACAAAGGCATAAAAACATATTTCACAACTGATAGAAGCTAGTTTTACCATATGATATATTTTAATTGTTTTTCTTGACAGAATGTTTGGTTTGGGTTTGGTTTGGTTTTTTTTTTTTTGGTTTTTTTAGATCATCAAAAAATATCAAAATGGTTGCCTGCAAGAGTGGAAAAAAGGAGCATTTACTCTCAGGGTGAACTGACTCATACAGACTGTAGGTATTTTTAAAGTGTTTTATGCAGACTCTCATAGTCTTGCAAATTACACTGATCAGGATGTCTCCCCGATAATGAAAACCTAAAGTAAGCTAGGTTAGTTTGTTCTGTCTGGCCTTCACAGCTTTTGTTCCAATTCAGAATGGAATACTATTTATATATAGTGAATTAAGTTATGTGGTTTATTTTTATAACTCTATAATCTAACTTCTACTGAAATCCTGAAACAAGAGCATTTATAAGTCTAAGAGGACATAAACAATAAGCTTATGTAAGTCAGTCATAACATATCAAAATACTCAGGGCTCATAAAATATAATAATCAAGGGTAACTACTAAAAAAACCTTAAAAATGGAAGAATACTGCAGGGAAATTATATACATCAAACACTGAGAGTTTTGAACATTCTGGGAAAAGTAAGGGACTAAAATGCCATCATTGTGATATGAAGCCTTCTTTGAGAAAGCATTACAGCACGTATATTATGCATGTAATTAAGTCTCATTAATGTAAGTCAGCCATGAGAATCTGCTTAAGTGCTTTCCTGGAATAACACATTAAATCCAAGCCATAGTGATGCAGTTTAGAATCAGATCTAGTCTGCACTAGGCTGTTTTGCAGAATTACTATAAATATGTCTGGCCAAGTGGTGCGTGGGTGTTTTTGGCACACCCAACTCTGTGTCTATCAATGTTGGAAATGTTTCCTGGGCTTGCTTTTGGCACATGAAATTTCAGTCTCAGCATCAAAAGAGAGATGCTAGCCTGCCTTGAGCCAGACAAAGTATTATGTTTCATTAGCAGAGCAATGAAGGTGAGGTTATGGACAACCCATGGTAGGGAAGTTAACATTTCCTGTACAAACTGGTAGCCTTTTTTTGCCTATTTCTTCCTTCACAAAGGCACCCCCTCTGTTCTCTGAAGGCTATTTACTGCCTGCAACAGGATAGGGTCCATGTTCACAGCCTTTTATTGAATTACTGTTCTCTGAATGATTCTTTATAGAAACGTAAATAGTTACACAGCTTCTTTAATTGAAATTTTAAGCTCATCATTCAGATAAGTAAAATGCAGTAACTTAAAAATCTGTGTGGAATCTGTTTTTTTTTTTTTTAATTTAGGCTCTCACAACTTTAAGATCTTCTCTTTTTAATTTTAAAGAGGCCTGTGCAGGATATCTCAAAAAATATAGGAAATTCAAAATATAGAAACTTGCTAAATCTTTCATTTTCTTCATGCTTATAAATTATTTGGTAGGTAATTTCTGGAATTGTATAGATTCATGTAGGGTTTTGATTATTCAGTCTTTATTCCAGGATAAAAATATTTGCACTAGAGATCTAGGCTGAATAGTGCCTTCCTTGTCCTAGTCAGAGTGAATGTACATTCTAGTTATTATGCACCACTGTCTCTCATAAACTGGGGAAACCAGCCTGGACGTGGCATTTTTGAAATGGTTTCACAAGTGACATTTAAGAGGAAATATTAATCTTCTTTCTTCATTAAGTTAATTTGTCTACAAAAATGATATTTTGAACATACAAAATGGTTGACATTGTTGCCTCAGTAACCACTGAGGTTCTTTCTGTCCTGCTCCTCTCTGGATTATCCTAAGAAACAAAAGCCTATCAGCCAGATAAATTGTTTTTACTTCTGTTTTATTGACAGAGCAATGATAAAAAGCAGAGAGACAAATGAAAGACAAGAACCAAGGTTTCTTCACCCAGCCTGCCTTTCACATATCCACAGCATTTTGTTCCTGTTTTCCTTTGCTATTTCTTTTCTTATACAGAATTTCTTTTCCCCTGCAAAATTCCCCATGCCCATTTTCATTTCACCCAGCCAGTGTCTGAAAAGATGAAATTTTCTTTCAAAATTAATGGACAAAACAATTGGCAATTTTAAAATCTTTTGTATGCATGAATTTTGATAAGTCTGTGCTTTAATGATTCTATCCCTCTGAAGAAAAAGTGACTGCTGTATACTTTGGAAAGATGTGTTTTTAAGGTATTTCAACATAAACTTCTCAATTTACTTGTAAAATCCAAGACAATATTATCTGAAATTCAAATGTGCATCATTTCAGATAGTAATTTCTTATACAAAAATTAGTTTGCATATCAACTTTGAGTCCAACACCCAAGTTAGCTCTAACTATATAGTGGAGAGTGCTGCTTCTTAAAGAATGCTTTTTAAACAATTGCGCTAAATTCCTGTTGACCTTTAACTACAGCATTGTGACTTCACCACGCAAGTTATTACATAAGTTAATGAGGCCTTAAATTGGGAGATTTTAGAAGATTCCACTGGTTTTGGTAATCCAGTAGGAAGCTGTTAATCATATAATTCCCCTTTACAGTGAATGATTTTTTTTTAATTGGGCTTTTAAATAACCAAGAAAGCTACCTAAGTTGATTCCACTAGTTTGAAAATACTGTCCTTTATTAACTAACATTGACTTTTTATGTTGCAAAGATCAATTTTGTTAAATAATATCTTCCATACTTTTTTATAAAATTTCAACAGGAAAAATATTAAAAAATATGGTATTTAGATAAATAGCTTGGGTTTTTTGTTGTTGTTGTTGTTTTTGAGGGCTTTTTTGTTTGGTTGGTTTTTTATTTGGTTTTTTGTTTTGGGGTTTTTTTATTTCTTTTTGTGGGTTTTTTGGGTTTTTTGGTTTTTTTTTGTTGTTTTTTTTTTTAATGGAGAAAATGGGAATATGGAAGATGGATTTAGAGATTGCAGAAAAAAAGATAAGCTGGAAAGACAACATATTTCTGTTTTGATCTTCCTGCAGTCTCTATAGACTTAGGCAAACCCATTAATGATTTCCATTTTGATTTATATTTGCTTTGTACTCACCTTGAAAAGAAGGGAGGGGTTAGTTATTCCAGTTAGTCTTGCTATTCCAGTTGGATCTTGCTTGGTCAAGGATAGAGCTGCATGGACATTGAACAAATCAAACTGATGGGTGTGCAGGTATTTCTGTAGTAAATAACCAGAAACAATGTTAGCCAACTTTTTTTTTTTTTTTTTTTTTTTTTGAAAGGGGTAGATGATGAGAAATTAGTATATTCATAGAGAGCATATGAAAGTACCATATAATTTTTATAGTATTTTTTTGTCAGCAGCAACTTTTTGCTCACTATGGTCCTTCAAATTAACTGAATTAACTTCTAGATAGTGCCCCTAGCAAAACAATGCTCTCAAATTGAAGATGTGAATAGAGCAACTTTGTAATGCTCCCTTCAGTCTTCTTTCTTTTACTCCTGTCTTTTTTTGAGAAATGAAACCTTTGCATCATTATCCAGGAAAATGAGGTGTGCATTCCAAAAGAACAGTGGTGCAAGCTTGAAAGTGCAAAGGAAGTTGTTTGCATCAATTTAAAATCTTCAGCAAAGACTTTAACAGGATTCTTAGAAAAATATATTCTGCTGCCAAAGCATGAATAAACTAATTGTAGTTTAGGTAGTGAGCTTTATAAAGAATTAGCCCTCTTTGTATAAATGGAGCTGTGATTTATTAATAATCTCAGTCATTATTTGCTGCGGAATATGTTTAGTACTGCACTCATAAGTCACCATCTCCATTGATATCAACAGTGAAATTGCAATGTAATCAGTGTAGGACGTGGAGCTTATGTGACTAAGACAAGAGTACTTAAAATAATCAGTCAGGGCTCAGCCCCTGAAGCAATATAAGGTGCCCTTCCCTAGGCAATGTATTTTCTTACTTTCACATCTGTTCCAGCAGAAGAGGGACCAAAGATAATTTTGCATGTGTTGGTACTCCTGAAACAATTAATTAAGTAGGATTTGGTGTCATAGTTATTTCTCCATAATCTCACTGCCTACAGAAGGTAGTGTACAGGTAGTTCAGTAGATGCCAGCTAGTGTGCTGTGTCACATCATCAAACTTCTCATCACTGAATGTGTAATGATTATCTTCCTTTATGCTCTTATTTTGGGACAGGCTTTACAACATCAATTCAAGGAGAATAGAATTTTCCTAGAAAAGGGTTTGTCTATTTTTGAAAGAATTGACTTAATGAGGAATTACACTTAAGTGCACTTTGGAAATCTGCCCAGCACAGACAGAGAACTCAAGTTCTGGACTTTCACATTAGCCAAAAAGCAGTACCCATTGCTTTCTTCTGCCACACAAAGTGCACCCCTGCTTAGATCTAGGTGTGAGCAGCTTCTGCTCAGCAGAGAGGTGGCACCTCACTGCTCTGCTGCACAAAATACCTTCTCCAGTCTGCTGGTGGCAACACCAAAAAGAGTGGAGTAGCTGACAGAATTATAGAATGGCTTGGCTTAGAAGGGACCTTAAAAACCATCTAACTCTAACCCCCTGCCATGGGCAGGGGCACCTTCCACTAGACCAGGTTGCTCAGAGCCCCAGCCAACATGGCCTTGAGCACTTCCAAATACATGTCTAACAGGAGTTCCTGGGCAGTCTCTTAAGTGTCTGTGGGATCTGTGGGCTCTAAGTCTCTGTGGGCTCTTCTATGTAGCTCTTTCACCACAGGAATCTGTCTTGTATAATCTGGTGTAACTGTGGGTTTTCCTCCACAACAAACAATCCTCCATTGCTGCTCTTTCCTTCTTCCCAAGAAGGGTTTTGGATAGACTGGTTGGCAGGTTCCACTGAGGCAAAAAACACACCTACATGAGGAAAATTGATGGACCAGGTCTACCTCCATCCATGAGGAAACTTGTAGCCGCATTTCTTGTCTCAGAGCAAAGCAAGGCAGAAGTTTCCCAAGGATGTTTCTGGGATTCACATTCTCTGCACCTGAGAAAGACAAAGACTTCTTATCTCATTTACTGTTGCTGTGTTGTTCACAAGTGGAATGCATTGTGGAAGATTATTTACCTGAAGGAATTTGCTTGATTGGATTCTGGTATGAGTGTTTTGATTCACTGACCAATTGAATCCATGTGTGTGTCGGGACTGTCGGCAGACAGTGATGAGATTCTGTGCAGTTGAGTTGAGTTCGGTGTTTGTACAGATTCAGTTTAGATTAAATGTAATATAATATAGAATAATATAGTATAATAAAGTGATTAATTAGCCTTCTGATATCCATAGAGTCAGGTACATCATTTCTCTCCCCTTGTCAAGGGTGCCCTGCTTTTCCTATAGAAACTCATACTCTTTCCCTTCTATACTTAATGGAAGTACAAATCAAAACAGAGAGGGATGGGTAGCTGTGTGGCTGTTCAGTGAGCTTTGCTCAGAGTGCTCGTGACTATTGTTATACAACAATGAGCACAAACAGAGTAAATCTTGAGAGCAGCAGCTGCTTTTCTCTATTTCTCCAGTAAAGTTTATCTTCAATGCACAGCACCCAAACAGTGACAGAAAAGGAGAGACAGGATCTGAAACAGCTTGCATTTGTGAGAAAAAGAGGTTATGTTATTTTCTGACAGGAGGTTAATGGAGAAATCTGTTCTCAACATAATACCGAGTGTTTGGTAACAAACAATGATATGTGCATGTATATGCAAATATTATATAACCACTGGTGACAAAAACCATCAAACAGAAGACCTGAGCAATTTTTAAAGCATTGTTGACAGAACATAAAGTACCTTGTTTTGAAAGATACTAAATTTGTTAGTTGGAAATATGGATGTGGAAGGTGGAAAACAGATTTGCTGTCTGTGTTCCCTGGTAGCAAGGATCAGGGAGGGGAAAATGCATTATGGAGAAAGAAAGAAATAGCTTAAAAAGAAAAATATAATAAATTTGGCCTTGAAAAATGTATTCAGCTAGTAATATTAAAAAACCAAACACGTGTAAAAAGGATGGAAATTATGATAATGAAAGAAAAATGTGGACTAAAGGAATGAAAATAAAGAAGTCAAAAACTTCTCCTCAATACTTATTTTCTATACTTACACAGATTTATAAAAGAAACAAGGCAATATAAGCAAATGAGAAAATAAGATTCAGAATTCTGAACTCTGCCATATTTGCAAACTTACATTATAAATGTAAATTTAAGCTTTGCTGAGCTTAAAAATATAGTTTCTCTCCAGGACTCAGAGATTTTAGGAAAGGCTCTTGCACAATATTTTGGCTGGTCAGAAAGAAATTATTTCTTATACTGGTGCTTTCAGTTGCCAATAGACTTTGCCCCAAGTTGCTTCAGTGCAGTTCATTTGCTTCTGAGTGAATTAATCATAAGTTGTTTTAGTAGAATTCAGGTATTAGACAGCAACTTTAAGCTTTTTCTATTTCTTTTAGATGAATCACAACTGGAAAAAATGTTATTAAGTATGTGGGGAATAATGAAGTTGTGCTATTGCAAGATGTCATGAACAGTTCTACTTAGTAGAGATTTTTTAATGCTTTTCATAGCAATGAAGGACTGTACAAGGTGAAAAATATGAAAAGTGACTTGCTCCCTTTTGCCTACGTTGCCCTTTCCAGTTATTTCATCTTATTGCTTGTTTTGCTTTTTGTAGTGAAATGCCTTAATCCTTTTGCTGCGTTTCTTCAGGAAAGGAATACAGATAATTTCAATGATGGCATTTTTTAATCTTGGAGTGTTGTGAATTACTGTTTATGGCAGTCTATAGAGAATCATTTTTCCATGCTTTGTTCCTTGTTTAGCCTTCAAATGCAGTATTTATCAGTCTGCAGAGCAAAACTATGTGCATGCCATATCATTACTAGCTCAGGGGGAATCATTCGAACCAATGTAATTTACTCAATATTGGTCAGTTTGACTCCTGACCCTAGTCCCCTGACAGTGTATCCTTGGCAACCCCTGATGTGTGTTAAGTCAGGATGTGCTTATTGGTCTCATCTGTGACAGCTTGCTAAAGGCTGCTTAACATAGCTTGGTCTTTTCAAAAGAAAATTAAAAATCCAATAATATACTGTATTCTGATTAGATTGGTATTTATACAAGCACAGAAGCAGTAATTTTTATTTTCAGTTCTGCAAATCTGATTTCCAGTTCAAACGGAGAAAGAGCTTTTGTAAGTAAGTTTTATAGAAAAAAAAAACTGTTTTGAAGCAGTATTAAAAAGAAAAATAATATGGAGACTACCCAAACACCTGTCATCTTTGTGAGGCATTTGGGCAGTTTTTGTGTTGTATTGCTGCTTGCATATCTAAAAGGTGCAACCTGAGAACTGTTCTCCAGGTATAGACACCATTGTAAAGCAGTTTAGAGTATTTTAGTGTAAATAAGAGACCTTGCAAATTGATCTAGAAAAAGGTCTCCTAGTTTATTTTACTGGTTTTAAAACATTGGAAGTTCTGAAAAGAAGCAGTTGTACTGAGTTTAACCAGGAGTCTTATGATTTTTTTCTATCTCACTGATGGAAAGTCAAAAACCCTGGGGTTTAGGATTTCTGGAAGAAGGGGACTTTGACCATGTATCTCACTATTTTTCACTTCCCAGTGCCTGTATGATCTAATTAAATATGGGTAGTGAGCAAAAATTTAGTTAAAACTGCATTAATCTTTGCCCAGACTGATCCAGATTTGAAATGGAATTGACACTTACAGATCGAGACTTATCGTTCGAGTGATCCTGAACTGAGAATGGTGCCACTGGGATAGAGGATCCATCTGCTAACACAGTACTCTCCTGTGCAGCTGTGACCACCAGCATGGATAGTCTATAGAGAAAGTGTCATTTAATTAGTGATCAGCAACAACAAAAGTAGAGAAATACAAAAAACCCCTTAAAACAAAAGCCGAGCTCTATGGCTTCTCAGAACAAATATGTAGTAATTCTTTTAGCTTTTGTTTAATTCTCATGAAAATCTACCTCTTGAAAGCAACCTCTGCCAATATCCACATAATGCTCTAAAAATAACTACTTTCATTTAAAAGACCATGCAAACAAATCCTTTTTTTTTCTATGCGCTTTTTATGTCATGATTATTCAGCCACTGTTAAAAATCAGAAATCAAGGATTCATTCAAAGATTGCTAAAGGTTAGGACTCTGTTGCAGATTTTCTGTCATTAAGCATATTTAATGAGTTTTCAGAATGTTATTAATACTTTGGGTTTATTGCTCCAACTCAGTAAATGGGGACATCCCTCAGGAAAAACAAGTTTTCAAAAGAAGTGTAGCAAAGTGCTTCCAGGAAAGCATTATTTTAACTAGCACTCCAGAAAGCAGCGGTAACTTTAGGGACTCACTTTTTATTTTCAGTGTTATGCATTTTGAGCTGAGGTTGCTCTTTATTTCAAGTGCCTCTTGTCTCATTCAGTACAGCAGCACCTAGTACTTCAGAGAGGTAATGATGATCCATCCTGCCTTCAATGAGGATGTAAAGCAATACTGTTTTCCTAGAATGTATCCTGGCTGCTCACTGAGGCAACAACCCCGTGCAAATAGCCAAATGAGGCTGTGTGTAAAATCTGGTGATATTCATGTAGATGTGAATTTTATCCAGGTAGACTTGATTAAATGAGGGTAAGTGAGGACTGAGGTCTGAGATGGTGGGTGTTTTCTTTTTGGTGTAGAGGCATCTTTCCTTTCCTTTCCTTTCCTTTCCTTTCCTTTCCTTTCCTTTCCTTTCCTTTCCTTTCCTTTCCTTTCCTTTCCTTTCCTTTCCTTTCCTTCCCTTCCCAAACCTTCCCAAACCTTCCCTTCCCAAACCTTCCCTTCCCTTCCCTTCCCTTCCCTTCCCTTCCCTTCCCTTCCCTTCCCTTCCCTTCCCTTCCCTTCCCAAACCTTCCCTTCCCTTCCCTTCCCAAACCTTCCCTTCCCAAACCTTCCCTTCCCTTCCCTTCCCAAACCTTCCCTTCCCAAACCTTCCCAAACCTTCCCTTCCCAAACCTTCCCAAACCTTCCCAAACCTTCCCAAAACTTCCCTTCCCAAACCTTCCCAAACCTTCCCAAACCTTCCCAAATCTTCCCGAAACTTCCCTTCCCGAAACTTCCCTTCCCAAACCTTCCGAAACCTTCCCAAACCTTCCCAAATCTTCCCGAACCTTCCCTTCCCAAACCTTCCCGAACCTTCCCTTCCCGAACCTTCCCTTCCCAAACCTTCCCGAGCCTTCCCGAACCTTCCCTTCCCGAACCTTCCCGAACCTTCCCGAAGTTTCCTGAACTTTCCCTTCCCGAACCTTCCCTTTCCTTTTTTTTTTGGCTGTTTGTTTGTTTTGGGTTTTTTTTTTCTGTTTTGTTTTGGGGTTTTTTAGATTGGTTGGTTAGTTTTTTTTTTTAATTTGGTTCGTTTTGGTTAACTTATTTTTCTCCCTATCTCTATGTTGACTTGAAACTTTCAGTAAGCTTTCTCAGTCTCAGCAGCTGTCCTGTGAAATCTAGCATTTGCCCAAACACTAAAATGCCAGTTAGAATGAGTTATCCTATTTCAGGGTAAAAGGTCTAGAAATAATCCACATTTAGGTACAGTAAAGGTACAGCAGGGAAGAAAAAAGTCCAATACACATAAAATTTGGAGGAAATGACAGATTTCTGTAGGCACCAGACATGTCTTTAAATAGCAAGTAGTTGCAAGCTTGATGTACCTGTCCAGCAAAAGCAGATTTATGACTGCATTACAAGCAATTGATGAATCAGACCCAAAATGTGTAATGTATCAGCGGCTCTGTTTTGGGAACTGATACCAGCTAGAGTGCTTTACTTACTGCAGTGCTTCAGTATCAAACCCATGGGCTGCTTTGGTTTAAAACCACTAATTTTGTTCATCTCAAACGAATTGAGACCTCATGGGTTTGGCTCCTGGCTGAAAACATTGTAGTGACTACATGACTTCAGAATATTTTGTTTTGCTTATCACTTGAACTAGGTATCTAAGGTATCTTCTCTTCATAAGGCTTACCATTTAAATTTAGAGACATATGCTTGCAATAATTTTTTTAAATAATTTGCTAGCTAAGATATTTAAATAGCAGTGTAGTTGTAAAAATGCTGATTGTATAATAAAGTACTATACAGCTTTAGAACACTAATATGCAATGTTATTTTTCTAACATGCGTACACCAAGATGTTTACTCTCTTAATAAGTTTTGATGTTCTATGTTTTAAGGCATCAAACAAATTATTATTTAGTAATCAATTTCCATATGTGGGGAGAGAAATGCTATTCATATCTCAGTTTTACAATGCCAACCAAGCATTATATAAAATGACTCAGATGCTTTTGCACTATTACTAGAGAAGAAAAAGGGGAATAGAAGAGATGTGAAATATAGAATTGTCATGCACATTATGACTTTATAATTACAAGTGTGGATGTAAAAATTATAGAAACCAACGAGAAAAAAAAGCAATTGTCCAGAAATTTTAGTTTTCTGATACAGATACAATTTCATTAATTTTAATGTGGGAAGTTTTGGCATTACAGGGATTATTCTTCTGTTACCAGTCTTATTTTATGTGTTTGGTGTGGGAGTTTTTGATGATGATTTTAGTTTTGCTTTTGTTTGTTCTAGTGGGATTTTTTCAAATATCGCACAAGACATGATGGTTCCTTAAAAATTGCCTTTTTGTTTATGAAAAAATATACTGTTCATGATATTAGTAGGCTGATGTTTGTGTACTGATCACAAGCATAAGTATTTTGTGTCATAAAACAACTAAGGTAAATCTAGTCACCACTCTGTATGAAAAACCGGTATGTAAACTATGATTCCAGCTAATAGAAGTTTTCACTGAATTCCATGAGAAAATCCACCTTCTGTGGATCTTTCTCGTTGATTTTAACAAAATCAGGACCTCGACCAGGGATGCTTAGTTTTGCTCCTTGGGGTGCTTATTAAATACCTTAGAATCTGAGCTGGAGATAAATATGCAATGGTTCCATTCACACCCACACTCTTTTAATTTTGATTGCACAAATAGTTCATTGTTTTACTCTAAACTCAAGGAATGATACTCACCCAAAAGAATAAAAAGGGAGTTGAATAGTTGTGTTTTAACTGGGAGGCTTCTGAATTAATTTGTCCTTTATTTATGCAGTCCTTCATTATATGCAAAGGTAAAATATAAAACCTGTTTCATTATAAAAGCAACCAGCAGTACATTTTTGAGTTGTAGCCTATTGAATACCAAATCCTTCAGTCTGCAATGACTTCATGTCCTCAACTTCATGAATGTTGCTTTACTGACTTGAAGCTGTAATAAGTCTTTGAAAGACTACAAGTTACTAGGAGATAATGTTCATCCACTCAATTTACAAGTATTTCCTAATACATGCTTTGCTAATTTCTTTCAAGTCAAGGCCACAGCCTTCCTACAGATATACTAAACAAGCTGAATTCAAGACAGTAATGGAAAGTTTGCTTATTCTGCTTTCATTATTAGGCAGAGGATGAGAGCAGGTAATTGTCTTATTTTCAGAGGTTACCTAGAATGATACACAGAACAGACTTACCTGGTTCAGAAAACTGACCATAATACCCAAGTGTTAGACTACTTTATATACAATATGTATGGTACTATAACCTTTTTCCCCAATTTTTATAATATTTCATATATGCTAAAGAGGAAAAAACACTTGGTCAATCAAAATTTACATTTTAGAGGAAAAGAGACAACATATGAGCAGGGATAAACCTTTTGCACCTTTTAGCAAAAAGAAAATGTCAGTATGCAGATATTATGTATGTGAAACTGTGCCTAACTGAATTTACAAGAAAATAAAGAGTGCTTTTAGCAAGTCCAACTTGTCTGAGAAGATTGAACTAGTGAGATTACCCTTTCATCAAGACACACACATTCTCTCTGTCTCACACACAGACACACGTACAAAAACAAACTTGTAATGAGTGGGTACTTTATCAAGGGCTCCCTCCATCCTTCATTAAATGACAGAAAATTGCTCTTTGCTGAGTTTGTCAATGCAGCTTTCCCTCCCAGAAGCCCATTTGTTTCACATGCTAGCACAGAATATTGCAGGAATTTGCAGATTTTAAACGACAAATGTGTCGAAGTTTACCCAGTTCTGAATCATTCTTTTCTTGGGCTGACTGCAAGGTACAGTAACTCCCAAAGCTGGACTGGAATTTTTATTGTGAGTAGATCTCTCTAGTTCAGTAGTAAAACAGTATTGGACTGTGATCCTCCCCTGTTTGACAATGTCCCTAAAGGATTCTTTGGCTCCAAAAGCCTTTTCTCTTTACCTTATGTGATAGATGTAGCCATATTAAACTGGGAGCATGAACAAAAACAACAGACACATTCTTCTACTAAAACTCCTCTATTCTTTATTGAATTTGTAATTTTATTAATTGCACTTACATGTAATGGAGATGAAAGGATGCTTTATGCGATGAAAACTTAACACTTTAACACCATGAAAGGAAACTGTTCTTTCTAGCACCTTTCAGGATAGAAGGCTCTTACAAATAGCAGCTACTGTGTTGCTTTGTTAAAGTAACACTTTGATGTGTGGGATTATAATCAATGTAAATTATTGAGTTTTGCTACTGTGCTGTGTTGAAGGTATAATGTGTTACTCTGTGCAGCCCTTATTTACTCATACTGAGAAATCAGCTATATAACACTTTTTTCCTTCCCTTTAATTCTGTTCTAAAGGTGAACTTGTAAACATAAATTTAAGAACATATCTGTTGAAATTGTGTCCAGATTTCTAGCTTTCAGCAGTCATACACCATGTCTCATTGCTGCATTTACATATGCTATGAATTTCAATCCAAACAAATGGAGAGGAGTTTTAGGACAGAGCCTGCAGCATGGCATGTCCTTTAATTGCCATTTACATAGCAGAGGAATCATTAATTTCTAATTCACCTATTATTCACTCTCTTTAGTATGCTGTGTCAATGTCACTTCTGGGGCCGTGGAATAGATGTGGATCTGCATTTGCAACCTACTTTTGTGTGTGTTTTTCTTTTTCTTCTCTTAATGCTTTTTTGACCTTAGCAGAATAGTTCTTTGACAGAGGCAGTTACAGGGCTCTTGTTTGGATATGATTTATGGTGCTACATTAACCCTTCATTGACCTAGAAATGCCCTAATATTAAAACAGTTTGACACACAGAAAATCAAAAGCCCTTTTATTGGAAGTGCTATTGTCCGCATCATAAGTTTCCCCAATGCGATGCCACTGTTACGCCATCAATTTCCTACTGCTATTGAACACTGTATTGAAAAACTAATGGACAGAATCCTTTGTCATTTCTGTCCCAGTGACCAGCAAATAGCTCAGCAAATGTCTTCCCCTTCATATCACTTCAGGCATTTCAAAATGACATGTCCAAGGTACTTGCTTAGCATTTCATTAAAGCAGGGGTGGGCCAGATCCTTCTGGACTCCATGGGGCATCTGCCATCAGCCAGCTTCCATGGATTTTGGTGGAGGCTGGAAGCATGCCATAATTCTGTTTGGCTCGGGCTAGAGCCCCTGTTGTGTGGTGCTATGATACCAAATTCATATTTGTTAAAAGGAGAAATGAATCCTTTTAGAAGACTTTCTGGAGTTTAAGAGTAAACAGTCAATAGAGCTCATGTACAAATCCAATCAACTGTAGCTATTATAAGAGCTTATTAATTTGCAAATGAAACACTTTTCTGCAGATGGGATAGTAACCTATTGCTTTCTGTAGAAATTTTTAATGAATGTTTTCTATTTAAACCTACAGCTTTTAGCATGTTGTTGAAAATCCTTAATGCATTTTTTATAAAGCTGCTTGATTCTAGAGTGCTCTTCCCTAGTGAAAATGAATATATTTCTGTTTTCGATTTATATTGTAACTGCTACTTCCTAGTTCCACATTTGGCACTAAGGAGGTGCACTGTTAAAATAAATCTACTCTATTTTCACAAAATATTTTAATATTGTGAATGATATTTAATTCCTTGATTTTGACACTCACTGAAATCCAGTCACAAACAGAATACAAAAAAATCGCTGAAGTTAGACATATAAATGTTATCTATTCAACAGTTCCCCAAGCTGTGCAGTAGAACAATTGCAGGTTTTTATTTATTTTTGAGTCAGATGGTCTTGCTTTTTTTTCTGAATTTCTTCATCACTGGTTAGCGATACAAACTCCTCTTCCATAGAAGAAACAGTCTTCTCTTCAGCTGAACTAAAATAAACACTTTTTTTTTTCATTGTTTTTTTCATTTCACCACACTTCAAGGCCGCTGATGCTTTCTGCAGAATTGAACTGGCCTGTGCAGACAGGCACCAAAGGCTCTCAGTGTGCAAGGGGGAGCAGAGGTCAGGGTGAACCCACTAGATCTACCTACAGTTACATTCCAAAAATCCAGAGTAAGTGAAGTTAACAGGCTTATGGCAGATTTAGACCCATTCAGGAACTTACTTTCTCCCAGTCTTTTCCCACTTGATGAGAAGAGGATTTTAAAATTCTACCACTACTTAAAGCCATCTCTCTAACTTCACAGGGGAATGAGTGATATATTTTCATATGGGGTAAATGCAAGAGGATGATTTCCAAAACTCCTAGAACAGAAAACAGGTTTTGTAAGAGTCTTTGGGAATCTGAAAGTTTATCCTTTGTGATACTCACATTTGTGTTTCATAGGTAAGCAATATTCAGTTCATCTTCAGCATTGGCAGAAAGTTGTGTAATGATGTAAGGTACAAATAATGCTAAGAGTGATAAAGAAAAGCTGAACAGAGATATCTGAGAAATTGAGTTTATATGTGATAAAAAAGCATCACAGTTAGAGTAAACAGAGAAATCAATGTTTCCAAGTTAGCTAAACCAGTTCCAAAATCATATAGAAATTAAAGATTAAAAAGATTTTAAAATTTGCTTGCTTTCTTAGAGAATAATGTGTGATTTTGTTTTTGATTTTTTTTTTCCCCTGGGTATCAACCTGTGTGCTTTCTGTGCAAACAGGAGAGGAAGCAGACTAGAACCTCAGGCATAGATTTAAAAAGCGGTCCATGTAAGATTATAAGAAGTCAAGTGTAATTCTTATTGTGTAAATGACAGCAAGGTAATTAGTAATCTGCAGACTGTCACTAATGACCTTTAGGGTCACAAAGCAATGTACTTTGCCTTGTTTATTAGCTTAACACAAAGGATCATTATTATAAACAACATATTTTAAAAACAAACAAATTTTCTTTAATATCTTGCTAATATAGTCTTTCAGAAGCAATATTTGTGATGCATGACTGACTGTTATCATAATTCAGTTCTCCCAGAACTATGTTTAAACACCCTGTTAGAAAAATAATCCCCCAGCTTTATATAGTGCAATATATCAAGGTTTACATATACATGTTAATTTCTATCAGAATGGTTGCTTTGAACCTATTAAATGAGGTGTCCTTTTTTTACTTATTTCTTTGAAAAGTTAGTGTCTGTAACTTTAATTTCTACGTCATTTGTCTTTGGAACAGGCATGTTTTGTTGTTTTACTGTACTAAACTCCTTTGGCTGTTTCTTAAGGGCTGAGTATTTCACTAAGCTCTTGCAATATTGAAAGAATCTATATTCTGAGAATTTGAAAACATGTCAGCCCACCTAAATTACATATTGATCAGGTTTAATTGCATGCCACCCATCAGTATTAGGTTTGAAAATTCATAAAAAAGAAATAATGTACTCTTTGTGGATGATTACTTCTGGGGCATTTAAATGAATTCCATCACTTAACCCTGAGCCAAGACAGAATATTGAGCCTTGCAATCTAGCCAGTCAAAGTCCAAAGCAATAGAACAGCTGTTTTCTAACTATCAGAGAAAAGCAAAGAACAAACAATATAAATTTATGTAGATTTTTTTAAAGTAAAATGCTAAATGTAAACATGCATTTTCCAATTGTTTCTTGAACCTCCATTCTCGTTTTGTTTAATAACAGCCTGCATTTTTAATTTTCTGTCATGTTCCTTATGTAAATTCACATTGTAACTAAGATTCCAAAATTAATGAAGTACTCTAGAAAAAGTTATTTTCGATTAATTTTCACTTTGACTGTGTGTTTCTTATATGTCTGCCACCACTTATCCTCCCTTAAAACACCAGGAGAAATGAGATTTACTCATATGCTTCCTAGGAAACACAGGTTTGGAGGCTGTGTTCCTCAGAAAGTCAGACTGGTGGAGGAGGAATATTTATTATTAGTTTTCTGGACGTTCTTTACATTTAAAAATTATGCTTGTTGGTATTGGGTGTGTTTTAAGAAATTGTGCTTATGTGTGTTTTTCTGTACAGAATATCAATACTGAGTAAAAAGAACCAGTTAAAATCATTGGTTTTGCTTGGATAATAGTTTAAAAGCTACATTTTATTTAGACACTTTGAGGTAATAAATATCTGTGAGCATAATTAACTGTCTTTTATCTAGGTCTACTTCTTAGTGATGCCTTTTGAGGACCTTTCGTAATGTCTCCTCTTAATGCTCAGTTTGGCCTTGAAAATAATTTTACGAGTTAAGATGCTACAAATATTTTCCACAATTTTCTCCCATGTACTCATGAAATTCATGTCTCAATTTGCTTCAAATGTTTACTATTTTTTCTTTAGAATTTCCTTATTTCTTGTGGCCCAAGACTTCAGATTTAGGAAAATAAAATAACCTGGTTTAGCCAGCATGTGTTTGTAAATGATCCTTTGATTTACCATGCACCTTGGTTTACTGTAGACTTTTTATAATCTAGGGTTCCAGTCCTACAAAACATAAAATTATATAGCTTCAAAACAGGGATATAAAGCTCTGTTTTATTCACCCTGAGAATTCATCTGCCAGTATTTAAGGTCATGTTACTTACACATTACATATGAGATACATGATATCACTCTAACTGACTCATTTATGCAGTCCTTAGGAGAAAAAACCTATGAAATTCCATACTCCTCCCCCAAATAATTCTGTATGAATATTAGTTTGAAAATAAATACATAGTGCAGACATAAACACACACACACACACACACACACACACACACACACACACGCACACCAGTGCTGTAGTAATCACTTAAATAGGTGCTTGCCCATCAGAAACAAAAACCCTATCTTATGCTTATGGTACTTTTGACCCCTGGAGCAGATTGACTCCTTTACTGCATAAAACATGAGAGTTATGTCAGTGGCTGAGCTCAACTTGTACATGGTTTTGTAATCATCAGAAAAAAATAAGAAAGTCCTTTACTGCAATTTTATTGCAGTTTCCTCAATTTTTTTTCTGGAGGAGAGAATTATTGAGTGAGATACAGGCATGGAGGCAAACTTTCTAAGCTCTCAGACTCATCATTTCATGTTTCCTAGCTGACTAAAGCCACTATTAGTCAAAATGGAGTAGACTTAGTACTTGAGTGTAAAAAAATTTTATCAGGCATGGTATACTGCTGCTGCTGTTTCAAATCATTATATCATAGATTGATTGGGAAAGGAATTGGCGCATTAATGGGCAATAATTTGCTGTTACATAAGTTGTCCTTGAGCTGGGAAATTTTTTTAGTAAATTGAGACTAAACCAGAGTTTTGATGACTGATTTTGTGGTGCAACATGAAAAGGCAGAAAACAAAGTTCAAAAAAACTGCCAAACATGCCAAAGCAATTAAAAAAAAATTTGAACTTTTTGCTTTGTTTTATGACTCTAAGTTAGGAAGTTTTACTATTGGAAAGTAACTGGAGTTCTACTAGCAGTTATGTTAGATTCAAGATATTCCCTTTGCCAATTGTATTCAGGCCTTATTAAATGTAATCAATTAATATCAATAATAGTTGTAAGGTATTGCCATTTTTTATAAGATTCCTGCTTTTTTACTTCTGTCCATGGGAAATGTCTATTAGGAAAAGTTTCTTCTTTAAAACTCAGAGAAAACAGAGAGCAAATTCCTGAGATTACTCAACCAATGAGTTAATGTATTTTGTATTTAAATGTTATGACTGTAAATAGATGTATTCAGGATATAATGCAGTGATACAGTATCTTATATAGGTTTGTCATCTGAGTAACTAAGTTTGAATGCTGAAAGACATTCCTGAAGCAATAAATATCATTTCTTGCATTAAATATTTTTCATATATTACTGTGAATGTAATTCCATAACATTACCAAGCAGAAAGAAAAAGCAAGGCAAAAATTTTCCAGAACAAAAATTGCCCTTAATGACAAATTCATCATCCAGCTTTATGATGCAAAACACAGAGGATAGCGTTGTACTATTTTACACTAATGATGCAATTAAACAATTAAGCTGTTATGTAACTGGAAAAGCATTTCCTATAGATTGGACTTTTATCTTATCTTCTTATACTTGGCAACATTTTAAGCTCTTCAAGATAATGCTTACTGTATATTGGGAAACTGTGCATGGGACTTTGGCTCATGACTGTTAAGGAATTATCTTTTATCATATACATCTGTTATTAGCTATGATCAAACACTTTGATTTGAAGTAAAAGCAGCTGTGTAGGGTTTGATAATATTAAAGCTTTAGCTGGAGCATTTCTGGGAGCTAGAGACTTGGCATGTTAAAAGTATCTGTACATTTTTCTGTCTGTGTGCATTTCCCTTCTGTAGCAATGTCCCTGAAGTTCCCATTCACGTTGGGGTTACAGCACCAATCCACTTTTCTTCTGCCTGTGGACAAATCAATAGCAAATCACTTATTACTTACTGAGTACATAGGAAACAAATCTGTAGAAGTCTAAATCAAAGAATGTGCTTATGGCCTCCCAAATTGAAGCTTACCACCTATAAATCATCACTACCTGTAGTCCGTGAAGAATTCTGCAGTGACTGATGTGCTGGGTTTGATGTAAAGATTTCACTGTACCGTCCCTTCTCCCCCTGCTTTCCCACTGCCACTGTTGGCTTGATTCCTCTCACTTTCAACACATTTAGTTTGGAAGACTCAAAATCAGACAAGTGTGGAGTATTCACACTGCTTTTGCCCCCCTAACCTTAGACTGTTCTCTGAGACTGATCTCACAGCATCCGTTAACTGTCAGGTCTGGCTCTTAGGGATTTGTCAATGTCAATCCATTATCTCTTGGCAGGGGCCATCATAGAGTGATACAAAATCCCCGAGTCTCACCGCTCTCCTAAGATCTGAAACCCATTGCTCAAAAATCAGATGGGTAAAAAAAATTTCTGAACCAAAAGGAAAAGACAAGCAGGAAAATTCAAAATGACAGGTGGACACCAGCTGTAATTTATTGTGCATATAGGACAAAAGTCTCAGAAATATGAACATTCTAGATGATATTCTGTTCTTATTGAAGTCAGTAGGAATTCTTCTTTTGACTTCATTGGGGACCAGGATGTCATCCTTCACCTCATAGAGGGAAAGAAAAAGCAGGAGGAAAAAATAGAGAAAAATCCTTTTCTGAGTGAAACAGAAATGGAATATCAATATATTACTTTACTAGGTGGGAAGGGTGAGGGAGAAGAGAAGGCAAGAATAGAAGAAATCTTTGCTTTGGGGTATTTGGAATTTTTAGTAGAATAGAATTTAAAAAACAAATTAAAAGCTCCTTTTTTGAAAATGTTGACAATTATATTTTCCTATGTTGGAATCCAGTAGATTCATTTTAAAAATCCAAAAATACTGAAATGCTTTGCCCTTTTTCAGTCCCTTCTGTATAGGAACCCACCTTCCTAGCTCATTTAGGAAATTGTTATAAGTTTACTTTTAAATTTTTTCCCCAAGTCTAATGAAGGTAGACATAATTTCTTCAGTTTTCATTTTTTAAATATGTAGAAATCTGCATACTAAATGAAATATTTACCTCTACTTTTAAAGAAGATATTTTCTTTAAAATCTTCACCAATTAAAAATAATGTAATAATTGATTCATCCCTAAGTTCCTGTTACATTTTTATTTTATCTTATTTGGTTAAAGAATAATACATGATGCTAAAGAGATGTAGGATAACCTTTTAGTAATAAACTGCTTTTTAGCATATGCTAGTGCTTTACAATATCAGAATTCAAATCATAACCAAAGAGAATTATGTGAGTAGAAGTAAACAAAAAATATGATTTTACAGTTTAAAACTACCTCATTATAATAATTTATTTTTGAGATCTTTTAAATAGGGAAATTAATTATTTATCAGACTATTATTTTACTACTTTATATAAATGTTTTGTCGTTCATCTTTCCTTTCTTTTTCTTTTCTTTCCTAAACATAATTCAAATTCTTGCCCCATGGTTTGGGTACCTACATAGTGGCTAGGGTATTGTGCTGTGGAAAAGTGTGAATTTCAGGTGGTTACTTCTGACAGCAAAAGACCAGCAGGACATCCAGCTTCATTGCCACCTCCCTGTTTTTATTCAAGTACTGGAAGACTATAGAAGCTCAAAGATTCTGCACAATTAAATTACAAACTTTTAAGATGTATATGAAACTCACTGCAACCTGAAATTTCTCAGTGTCATCTCTTCAAAACAGATTTTGTGTTTTGTTTTAAAGATTTCCTTTTCCTACTTTCTGGCCTATTTGAAATCACTCGTTTTGACATGACATCTTTGCTCTGCCTCCTGAACAAATGGGGATATCAAACCAAAGCAATTGAAATCAGGGAAAAAAATCCCAAAAACCGAAAGACATTAAAATCCCCATCTATTTGAATTGCTCTTAATATAAAACACTACAATAAATAAATTAAATTTCTATAATAAATAACTTTAATTTCAGGAGAAGCTTCAGATGGAAAGGGAAGTTGAAAGAATGATAGGTGTTTCTCATCTTTTTACCTTAGACATTTCCACAGCTGCCTTGAGCATATGCCAATAGTGACTTTTATCCTCATTCTTTGTGAGCCAGTCTCAAAAAGCCACAAGTGGAACTGGAGCACGAAACTCTTGTCAATATAAGGATGAGCACCATGACCCAGTTAGGGATAAATTTGCCTTTTCAAGCCTTAGCCTCTCAAAAATCTGCACAAGGGAAGAAACATGTCCTTGTCTAATTGCAATAAGATGGAGCCGCCTTAGAGACTTGTACAGTTATGCTTTTTGAAAACTCTATCAGACTTATATATATGTATTCAAAAAAAGGATAATAATTACTGATTGAGAGAAACATCTTTCATTTTACCGTCAGAGTTTAATGTATTATTGTTTCTAAAATATGAGTTCATTCTGCATTCTCTGCAAACCATAAATATATTTGCAATTCTTAAAAGGTTATCATTCTTTAAAAATGGCCCAAGTGCATCACTTTGCCCTGACAACACACATGTTCTCTCACTGTAGGCATGTTATCTCATAACCCAGCAGAGGGTGCAAAGGTCTACCTGTGCTGGAATATTAACTTTTAGAGCTGAGGATACCCTTCAAAGGTTTTAAGAATGACAGTTGCTTTTTCTTGCTTTGGAACACTACACAAAACTATTCATAGAGAAGGCCTTTAATTTACAATGTTTTTAATCATAATTAAATAATACCTGCTGGAGACTGCATAGCATAAGTGCTTATGGATCGTTCATTGTTGTGTAAACATTCATTATTTTAATATCCCATGTCGGGACCCAGGACATCCCTCTGGCTGTCCTGAGCAGCCAAGACCCTTGCCAGGGGTCTCAGAGACCCTGGCACAGAGCCCAAAATGCCTGTGTGAGTTTGATTATGGCCCGTGGAGCAAATTACCAACCTTATATGAACACCAGCAAGCCACAACAATTTAAGTACAATATTAGTGAAGTTATCACAGGGTGAAATATGCATTTTGGAATTTTGGTACAGGGGGGTTATGGAGGCAAGATGGAGGGAACTGGGTGTGTCCAGCCTTTCTCCTTCTTCTTCTTGGCCTCCATCTTCTGTGGTGATGTTGGCACTTAGAGATTGGTTTAGAGTAGAAGTTCACTGTCTAACATAGGTGATGGGTATTGGGGAGTAATTGTAAACATTGCACACGTAGTTTGTAGTATAAAGACATAACACCACCCCAGGGGCAGGCAGAGTGCCTGTGGCTGCCCTGCTGAGCAGATCTCTGCTGGGCAGAAATAAAATTTTTTAGATAAGAATTAATAAACAACGTTGAGACCGACAGATGAAGAGCTCTGACTCCTTCTTTAAGCGCCGGACTGGGAAAAGAGACTTTGGAACTTTTCTCGGGGTCACTCTGACAAACTAATGATCCCGACAATCCCACATACCAAAATCAATCTAGTAACTAAAATAATGTAATTATGAAGAAGTATCTATGTTTTTTTGAAGTCTTGCTTTGTTGCTGACTCTTTGTATGAATATCCCTATTTTTTAGTACCATTGTAAACATCGAAAAAGCAGACCCAAAACTTTTCTGAGTCTGTAATGCAGTGTTAATTGAATTTGCTTATATTGGAAGTTTTGGTAGGGTGGGGGTCTGCAGGGGTGATATCTGAGAGAAGATATTGGGGGCTGTCTCATGTTGGACAGAGTCAGCTCCAGCCAGCTTCCAAGTGGACATACCACTGGCCAAATCTGAGCTAAATCAGTGATGCTGGTGTGTGTCTGTTATATCTAAGAAAGAGTAGAAAATGCAAGAACTGCAGCCTGTGGAGCATGTTAGAGTAGCTCATGAAGGGCTGAGTCCTATGGAAAGGACCCCATAATGGAACAAAGACAAAGGAATAAGGAGAGGCAGAAAGTGTTATGAACGGATAACTTCATTTCCATCTGGTCCATCCAGGGTGGGGGGAAATGTTGAAGAGTCGGGAGTGAAGATGAGCTTGGAAAAAAGGGAAGGGTGGGAGGAAAGCTTCTTTCGTTCAGTTTAGCTTTCTCACTATCCTTCTCTGTTTTTAATTATCAGTAAATTAAATTAATCCTTCAAAGTTGTGTCTCATTTGCCTGTGACAGTAATTGGTGAGCAATCTCCCTGTTCTTATCTCAACCCATGAGATTTTCCATCTTACTCTCTCCTCTGGTCTTCTTAAGAAGGAATGAGAGAACAGTTTGGTGGAAACCAGTCAGCCAAGGTTAACCCACCAAATAATTTCAGGGCCTTTTTAAACAAACTGAATAATAAAAAATAGCTGTAAGTGCTGAACTCCTTTCGCACTCCCTCCTTTTAATTTTTTTTTCACCATTTTTTCTTTGTCTATATTGAATTTGAAAGGCAAAAAAAAAAAAAAAAAAAGAGTGTGGAGAAAAAGGATTATGCTCTGGAGAGAAGCAAGCCCAACCTTTTAATAATGCAAAATATTCTTAATTTGGAAGAAACAGGAATAAAAAAAAAAGCAGACAAACTAACCAACAGATATTCCTGTACATTGAAGGTGTCCTGGGACCTGTTTGGAAGAGAAATTGCAGATTGCTCGTATATGTCTGAATCAAGTGGAATATAAAGTCTTTGATCTAGTACAGGCCTTGAGGTTTGAAAAGGTGAGAATGCTGATTGTTGCACACTGATCCAAATAAGCTATTTCATGTCAGAGGCGGAGACCTAATAAGATGAAAGGCTTTGAAGGGGAAGTCACAGAAATTCTAAGTAGAAATAAGATATAAACTTATAAGTTTAATTAAGTATTGAAACCATTTCCTGTCACTTGGGTTTTAAATTAAGATTGGATATCTTAAACTATCTCATTTAGTTGGGCAAAATAGGAGAATAACTGGGGAAAATTCTGTGGGATGGCCAGCCACAGGAGACCAAGTTGTGGAAGATTATTAAAATCTTTCATCTTCGATTTGGTAATAAATTCTATATTCCTTGAAGAAAGAGGTAGATGAAAACAGTTCCAAATATAGATAGCCCAAAAGATGGATTTACTATGGCGAGACAAATAATACAAAAATGTGGAACTGTCCACAAAAGGCAGGCAAAATCTCTATGGTGCAAAGTCAGTTTCCTGAATTCCTTGCGGTAGGGAGGAGAGAAGAACATTTGGCCTGAAAGTCAGGCACAAGCATTTTGATGTTCTTTTCCACTAGTTTGAATGAGCTCCTGACTCCAAAAGGTAGGCCAAAACTGGCTGGTTTTTTTCAGAAGCTGAGATGCTAATCAGTTCTGTCAAGTCACTTAACAGGAATAAAATTTCCACACGGCTATGAAAGTATCAGAAGACTTCTCAGTGTGTTGGTCAGTGAACAGATTTCATGTGAAGTTTTCAAGTTATTTTCAAGATTGTTGACACAGCCAGTGTCAAGCTCTACCTGGCTATGCTTCCAGGCATTCATTCTACATGCCTAGTGATAATCCACACTGTTAGAATATAACATGAATTTTTTCTACTGTGGTAAAAAACGTTCTGGGCAATCAACTGGAAATCACGTTCATGTTTTCATGTCTGTGTAAGTCAACCCCTTCATGCAAAAAGATGTTGCTGTTGATGAGATGGTAAAGACCTCGTTCAATTTTTATGTGATGCATTTTCTATCTCTAGAATTCATCTGACATTTACAAGTCTTGTCCATGAAAAAAACCCAACAACTTTTGCCAATGAGCGTAAGTTTGCAACTAGAATTACTATTGATGCTGATGTTGCAGTAGTCACGGAGCCAGACTGAATCCATATTAAGGAAATGAGCACTAAATGCCTTTGTACCTTGGCAGAACTCAGTTCAAGATGTCTTGGTCTACCTTGTTTCCTTTTGAACGTCAACATGAAAAGTAAATAAAGCTTTTTCCACTTTCTAATTGTGTTATCATATTTACAGGAGTATTGCGTTAGTTTAAACTATGTTTGGACAGCTTTTGATTAAATAATTGATATCACATCCATATCCAATTAAAGATACAGCCTCCTCTTCCACCAGCCACAAACCATAATCACCAATAATCTGTTGCTGATTGTATATTTTACTTTCCTTTTCCTTTTTTTTTAATTAACAGACATACCTGTAATGTGTGTTTTAAAAAGGGGAAGCTATAAACACTACAACACAACTATTCAGTCTTTTTTAGATAACATCTAAGCCTATATTCTGTTTAAAGAATATTGATGTCCCCGATTGAAGTCAATGTTAGTCTGTCATTTTACCTATCACGCTTCTTCTGGAAATATATGGACTTAAACTTTTGCTCAGAACCTTTCTTGCACTGAATATGTTTCAGAATATGCTTTCAAATTCAGATCTTAGCACAAGTGACTTTGAAATAAAAAGCAAGACATGCAACACTTTTAGCTTATATTGTAGAAATACTTCATAATAATAAGGTAAAATAAAAACAAAACAATCTCTCTCTCCCCCCACAAAAAAACCAAACAAACAAAAAAAACAACTAAAAAACCTGAGGAGCTTAACTGCCAGTATAGCACGATTTTAGCCACAAATAGAATTGTACTATCAGCTTGAAAGTAGCTCTCAGCAGGGACTCAGACAGCAGACGGGATTGTATTATTCTGCCATTCCCCTATCCATCTGTTAAAGAAGTTCTGTTTGGAATCAAATGCTCCTCTTCTTAATTATTTTTTTAAGAATAATCTAATTTTTGAACACAATCAGTGGCACTTCATATATGCACACCTTGCAAGTGTTTAGGAAAAAGCTTCCTTTGTTTGTTTTCATTCAGGGAATTCATCTCCACTACCTTTATTCGTTTTAGAATTGAGTTTGTGCCAATCCCAAATACCCATTTGAACATCTGTAACTATAGAATCCTTCCTTGTTTTCCTCTCTATATATTTTTTCTTTTTTTTTTCCTGATTTAGCATATCTTCCTCCTTGCATGAAATTTTCAAATAGTATTTTGGTTCTTTTATATGCTGTCTCTTTTCTCTTTCCAGGAAATGTGCTCAAATTTCTATTGTAGCTTACAAGGAGGGAAAATAACTATGATATTAACGCATGAATTCCCCCCCACCCAATAAACTGCTCTTTACTCTAGGTGGTACTTGTGTTATTATCTGGTTTTGAAAGCTTTTCTATCTCATATAAAGCATGAAAATAATGGTCCAAGTAGGGATACTATACCAGCAAAGTGCTTGTAAGATATGTTCATTTATATTGGTGAATACTGCTTTTGTGCTGTATATATGTCCCAAATGAAATAAAATGCAAAAAGAAAATGGCATAACTGAACCCTTGTACTTCCCAGTATAACTGAACCCATGTTAGAGATTTCCATTCTTATGTATATATTGGTTAGAAATTGCTGTTCATCATGCCTCTGTATCAGGCAGTGGAAAAGAAGAGTTTGTCGTGGAGGCTTACCTTTATTCCTCCCACAGTTTGGATTTTCCTGAAATTAGAACTGATGAAAAACCTTTTTGCAAAAGACAATAGAAGGTATTGACAAAGACAAATTCAATTTCAAAGGAGTCTTTGAACTTTTGTCCCTTTGAAATTGTTATCATCTCTTACCAAAAAAACCCCCAAAAAAACCACTAACCAAAACCCAAAAAAAAAACCCTAACCAAAACAAGAAAACCTGGCAAGAAGAATCCAAAGAAAATTGACAGAGCAAATCTCAGGAAGTCATGAGAAGTCAACCTTAGAAAGTTAAATTTAAAAAAAAAATTAATTCATTCAGCTTGAGATTTGATGTGTCTGTGGGAAAATTAAGAATAATCTTTGGAGCAGTCTAGATCACAGTTTTGTGTGGGGTAGATTTCAAAGAAACACTTTTCTCTAGTACCTGAACCAAAACATTGAATGAGCACAGTCAGATTGCCTGTTAAGTCTCTCTTTTGCCTTGTGATCCACCACAAACTGTGGTCCAAAATCGAGGTAATCAGGATCAGCAGTTTCTGAGATTATACCTGCTATATCCTGTCTCAAAATACCTACTTTATGCATTGATGCGCTTTCCTAAAAATGAATACATTAAAATAATGAGTTCCTGAAAATGTCCTGGTTATATTGGTGTTGGTATTACTTGACCAGAGACTTCAGAGAGAGAATCCCCTCCATCTCCAAATTTTACTCGCTTGAATATTTTGAAAATATTTTAAAAGACACATACTTAAATGGCTTTATTAGTAAGTAATTTGGCTGTAGTTCAGAATTAGAGCCACTTTGGGAAGAGACTGTCATAGAAGATATGCGATGGAATTTATACATTAGTGATGGAAGGGTGAAGAATGACCTTGGCAGGTGACAGGGTGGGACTTCTGTGTCTCTTTCACCTAAGTGAGATTATGTCAATTCTTCTTTCACCTAAGTGAGATTATGTCAATTCTTCAAAAGAGTCTTGCCCTGCTAATCTAGTTTCACATTTTAATTGCTTTCAAGTTACCACAAACCAGAGCATCTAAGAGATAAATAGAAAACTCTGAAGCTTTCATAGAAACACAAGTCTATTATGTGGAGAGACAGCTATGCCAGCACAGCAGACTCCCCAGTACAGAATGTCTGAAACTCAGAGGCCCTTGGATGCTGAGGTTCAAGAGTCTATATTTGAATACAAAGTAGTCACTATTGAGATTTTTATGCAAGTGATTCTAGCTAATAAATGAAGGGATCTGTCCTGAGGATGTCTAACTGCATTACCTTCCATTCAACTGAATTTCAGTTTTGGTACACACAGTACTCTTACTTTAAAAAATGGTGACTGATACTTTCCTTTCTTCAAGTAAAGAAATTAAAAGCATGGCTCCAGTTTCCTAGGAGAAAACGGTTCCCTTACTGTCTAGTTTACTGATCATGTTACTTTTGCAAATGTGGTAAATGCATATATTCGCTCTGTACTGAATTGTCTTTTAAATGATCACTTCCAACACAAAATAGTCTGATGGAGATATTGCTATATGGAAATTAGGCAAAAATGGACCTGTAAAATTAAATTTTTTTTAACCTGAATATTAAAGGGAAAATGTCAACGTAAGTAATGTAAGTTTAATGTAGTTTTCTTTTCTTCCTTTGAAATATATGGTCCATAAAGTGCATGTGACTTCAGCAACCACCTAGAGACTGTTTAGCAAATGTATCCAGGTTATATCTGGGATTATATCTTTTCACAACTAAAATTATCTATCCATTGTGTGACATCAAGACCAGAAGCCTCAATTACTCTTTGATGTTTCACACAAGCAAGATAATAATTGGAAGCTGACAAAATTCATGCTCAGGTTGGATGATATTGATTTCTGTTTGTTGCATCTTAACATTTAGAATGTGAATGTCATGTATACTAAAACATGAAATTTACTGTCTTCATAAAAGTTTTACTAAATCAGCCAGCAAATGAAGGAGTTATTGGCAGATTTTTCATTACTAAACATAGCATAAAGCACCTAATTATCTTTGAATTTAGCGGTTCTGAGGTGAGTTTCAAGTACATAAATAAACACTAGGTCTCTTAAACATTCTGAATAAAATCTTTCTTGTTTTTAAGGAATTACAAAATTATATTCTGCTTGTTTATTAACATTAAATGCTACAATAACCTGTTCATTGCATATCAGTACGTTTGTAGCTGTTCATAACCAGAACAGTGCAATTATGTCCAGGAGGGTTGGAGTAATAAAAGAGCAGGGTTATTTTGAAATAGTTAGTCAAGAATGAATACCCTGATAAAGAATGGAACCATAACATTCTCTGTGTGTTTGTGTGTCTGAAACATATGCATATTCTTTTTAGTTTACCAAAGAAAGTGAGCCCAAGAAAAGAGGAAAGTTGCAAGAAGAGAAACAACTTTATTTCAGAACTGTCAATGTTTGTTTTGTTCATTTGAAAAATTAAGCACTGCATTCAGACACAGACACACAGACACACAGACAGATGCACACACACACTTTGCACTTCTGATGTCTTTTCTAACTTTGATATTACGACTAGTTCTGCAGGTAAACTTACCACCAGGATATTAAGATTTTGGAATTTTTCTGAACATTTGGCTTCAGTATTTTTAAGATATGATTACTAAGGAGACAGTAAGTAGATTGTGTATTTTAGTGGAGAGGGAGATAGGAAAGCCTTCAAAATATGTGCATTCTACATACCTTGCTTTTGAAGCAGGGGATATCTGACTAGCTCAATGTATGCAAGGAAGCTTGTGATCTTGTTATTAGGACCTTCCAGTTTAATTATTACCAGAAGTGTCTTGATATGTGACTGTTCACTGGACTCTATTCAAAAGCTGACATTTGTAACCAATTGGAGGAAGTATTATCACACAATATTTTTCCCTCTATTAAATTTAAATGAATATTTTGTTGCTGTCATGCAACATTTTTTACTGATGCGTGGAAAATATTTAGCCTGAACTTACAGCAGCTGTTATTAGAGGTATAACAATCAAAAGCTCAATTATGTTTATAAAATTTGTTTTTCTCTTCCCCATACACAGGAACCAAGAAATCTGTGGCATTGTCACTGGCCATTTTCAATTAATTTTACTGAACTGAAAATATAAGTTGCATGGAAACTAACCTTAGTGGAGTTTAATGCTCAGAGATGTGGAATAAAAAATGGAGTGCTTACATTTCATTTTAACAAAACTTGTTTAGAGACTGTTGCTTGCCTGTTAGAATGGAACAGAAGATACTGAGTGTTCACTGACTAAATGGTGAGAACATTTAATATTCTGTGTAAGTTTTGTTAGTTTGAAAAAAACAAGTTGTAAGCACATAAAATTATGGAAGCTCTTTTATCCAGCTATATCTGTTCCCTGCATCACTTCCAGGAAAAGATAAATTGATTGTAACTTGCAGAGCTGGTTAGGAGAGCAGAGGTAAAGAATTACAGAGACTAAGGTGGATCTGTGATGAATATGCTGTGTAGATTCATGCTTTAAATCTGTTGCTCCCTACTTCTCTACACAGACTGTTTACAAGCAGATAATTTGAGTTATGATTATGAAGAGAAAATAACACAAAGGCTGTTGAGACTATAGCTTGTTTCTCCCCTCAGTTATTTTTGAGTTATGTTGAATTCCCTAAATATTTTACCTGGACAATTTTCAAAGTTAGATGCATTTCTGGAGGATCCTTCCCCTTCTTTTCTCTTATTAAGAACCTGGTAGTTAAGGCAACCAGTTACATGGTACTGACAAACCTCTGCTTCAGCCACTGGTGAATAATAATTTCGTATGGAAAGCAATTGTGAAAGTGATTTTCCCACAGGTGCAATTAACCAAAGTGCCCTTTCTCCCTTCTTTGCCCTAAGACACAGACCCTCTATTGCTTTTTTGTGCTATATAACTCAGGAAACAGTTAAGTGTTTAACTGATTCCCAGGTGATATTGTCTACATGCTGTGGATATGTTCTTCTGCTTGATAGTGGACATTTCTATCTCCACCTTGGATCCTTTCTCAATCTTTCAGCAACTTTGCTTTTAGCTAAATGAAGCTGTTCCATTTGATCTTCCCTCCTAGATGGAAATCACCTCCATAATTTGTCCATGGGGAAAATATTATTGTGTTCCTTGCTGTTTGCCCAGATTAAATATTTTGAATGATAAGTGGAGCTGAGTAAGTTTTTTGGGGGTTGGGTTTTGGTGTTTTTTGGTGATTTCGAGAAAACAAGTGCTATTATTGTTCAACTCAACCCTTTTGTCTTACATTCCCTAAGAGCCTGCCTGATTCAAATTAATGTAATATTGTTGACCTGTAAATTGGATAGCAGTAGTGCCATTACAGCTTACTAGGCAGCTCTCCAGACTTTAAAGACTTCTGTGGCCTCCTGCTCGGGGAGCTGTGCAAGGGGTGCTGTGTGCTCCAAGAAAGGCTCTTGCAAGGCTCAGCGCTTCAGTCCTTGCCAGAAAGAATTGCACTGCACTGTGCTCTGCCAAGCTGGTATTTCCCACATCCTTTTGCAGTTCTGAGCACACCTTCTATTCCTTGAATAATTACCTAGCACACACTTCATACTTTAAATAAGCACATTCTAGACTTGCCTCTTCCTGTTGCAATCCCATGGCACATCCGGTGCATGGATTGTGTGAGAGATAAGAGTGGGTGGGGGAAGCCCTCTGCTTTTTCCCCCCCTCTTACTGCTTTAGGGCTTGCAGTAATCTGGATCTTCTGATGGCACAAACTCCTACAAAAGACATTGAATTTTTATGCACTTTGTATTTCCTCTTTCTATTGATCAGTATGATACTGCTTCTTGTGCTAGGTGTGAAGCAAAAAATAATATCACAGACATTTGTGTTCATCTGATTTTCTAAGTTATTGCCCTTTTTTTCTTTTAATAACTAGTTTGTGTTTTCTGACTTTGGAAAAACAATAGATCAGATACTAAGTCATACACGCCAAATTTACCAAATCCTTAAATCCCATCACAGAAATTATTGTATTTGTGTTTAAACACATGCTTATGTTCAGTATGATCCTGTGCATTTTACTTTGCATTCATGACATCTTTTTGCAGTAATTGGGAATGAACCAGTGAGACCTCAGAAGAGAGGATAAAAAACAATATTGAACAAGGGAGAAAAAATGTATACATTAATTTATACTTTTGTTGCACCTCTTACACTCTTTTCACTTTTCAGTAGTTTGAGACTATGGAAATTTCTCCAAAATTGCATTTTACTATGGTTTCCTACTGTTTTTTGTGATACTGTTTGACTTGCTGACAAAAATGGGTAGTAAATTATTTGAAGTAATGACATGTTCTGAAGGCCTTTAATTTTCACTATACTTAGTAAAATACGTATGTAATATACCTCATAATAAATACATACATATAAATATATTTTATATTCTAGAACAAGACCCTTTAATAAGAAATTATTGACAAAAAATTCGTTCACATGGAAAATAGCTGAAACATACTCTTGGTTGAGTTACAATTTTTCTTTGGTGAGCCTGAGAGATACTTACTCTCTGGTGCGATAACTTATGTAGGAGGTGCTGTTTTGTCAGGCTGAAGATGAAGGCATGGCCTTCTCATCATTAAGATTTGATGCAATTGTAATTTTGGTTTAAATTACTTTATTTGAAATTGTCAAAGTAGAAGGTGAAGTAGAGTCCAGATACGATGCAAGATATGTACAGATAGCAGAATATTATTTGCTTGTCACTGTTGTCCATAGAAGACTTGTTGTTTCTCTACTATCTTAGTATCCAGATTTTCAAAATGCAAAAGCAGTAAATAACTCTTTTAATATACAGATGAAATTCCACTGCATAGGTGCATGTATGAATACACACACACACACACACACACATACATCAGAACTCTGAACCTGCTAAGTAATGCACTTAGCGACTCAAGCAAAGAATTATCTTGTTCAGGGTGGTATAATGTCCTTTGGATACCACTGGGAAAAGACATTTATTTATTAAGCACTTAAAAGGTAAGGAACCTTCAATTTTATTTTTACAATTATTTT
>JANCRA010000154.1:628753-631253 GCA_024362935.1 Setophaga petechia
GCACTTCAGTATGCTCAGCTCTACAGACTGGTCAAAGGTGAGCACCACACCTGCTGATGGCAGTCACCAGCAAGACCACTGCTGGCTACCCTGTTTGCAGCACCAGGGAAACTAATGAATATATAATTGAAATAAGGGAAATATGCTGGCCATCTGTGAATTTTTAGAAATCAATTATTTGTTTAAATATTTTCATTTTTCCACTCTAAAGCCGAAAAAAAAATCTGCTCTTTTAGACAATATTTCTCATGACTTTGTGTTCTTTAGGGAAAGGATATAATATCTGAAGATAGTGACAAGTGTTTGGGATCATCTCTGAACTTGTAGTAGTTTGCTCAGGGCTTTTCTTATGCAGACGTGGCATCAGTTGAAATTAGCAGGTTATTGTGGAGTTTTCTGATCCTAATTTATCTAACTGCTATTTAACCAAAATAAACTTCTCAATATCATCCTCTGTTAGCAAGTTCTGTGGTTGATAATGCAGAATTTAAAAATAACCAACTTTTTATATTCCAAGTCTGCCATCTGATAATTTTATCTTACTGATAATATTGATCTCAAGATAGCCAAGACAAAGTTTGTGCTCTGGAAATGATGCATTTAACAAAGTTTTTGAAACAAAATATAAACTGAATTGAAAACTTGCAAGGGATATTTTTCTGTTTTCTCGTTTTCATTGTCCCCAAGATGGAATATTTTGATTCTAAGCTGCCCTAATCAGTAATATGCCATGTCAGCATACATGTGATCTAATTAAAGAAGATTACTGTTTAAACTAATCTAAGATACTCCTGTGATATTAACATAAGAAATGGAATAAAGAAAATTTTTCTGGAAATGATTGCAACATTTTACATGTTGCACAAATATTAAATAGTTCTTATGTCAACCACCCAAGGGATACTCCATCCTTTTTTTTCCAACCACTGAAAACAGAGTGTGGAAAAGTGACTTCCTGAGGAAGGCAGCTAAGTCAGTACCAGAAGGAGAAATGTTTCTTCCATGTTGTTACACAAAAAGACCATCAAAGTAATTATGTTTTTATATTTGGACTGGATGTTTAATCATAGAGATATCTATATTTGTTTTTCCATTGCATCTGTATACATGAATATGCAACTGAAAAACTGGAAAGTATAAAATCCCATTGAAACTAAGGAAATATAAATAAGTTTTAACCAAATTACATTAAATTTCAGTAAAATAATACTGAAATGAAATTTTTGGCTCCAGCTCTTCAAAGTGAGAGCTGGAATTAGGCTTAATATATGTCTCTGAATATATCTCCAAAGCCTTTAAAGGTTGTCTAATAGAATGAAAAACATTAAGTCATGTCCATACTGTCCTGTTCTGCTCGGGGTGTGCACGTGGCTTTCTCTGCTGTTGTGATTTGTTTCTGTATGAATGACCTTGTATTTCTATGAGCCAGAGGGATTTGTGCTTTTTGTCCTGTTTCTCCCTTCAGACTCTTTGGCAGACCTGTTGCAGCAGCTCGCAGCATTATCAGGAGCCCAGTTGATGGTATCCAACAAGGTATGAGTTGGAGAAAAAATGGGTTTGTCAGGACTCCCGTGAATTAGTAAAAAGAGAGTAAATTGCAGAAGTAAGGATTATACATAGTGACTTTCACACTGTGTAATTCTGTCCAGAATAAATTCCACGGCAGGAGGTCATCCTTTGGCCTTAAACCCTTTAGTGTGCAGATTCTGTGGTATCCTGAGGGTGCCTCTGGCAAGTAGAAGAGAAAAACCTCTCATGTTTCCAAGTTTCAAATAACTGTTCCTGTAACTGTCTTCCTGTATTTAATTCAATGCTTTATATGTAACTTGCAAGGGAAAAAAGTTGTATCAATTACAAAAAATAATGGAACAAGCAGCTGTATAAAATCAATCATCTAAGAGCTAAACTAGTAATCACAATTCAGAAAATGTGTAATATTTTTGGTTTAAACAACATTTTGCTTTATAAGGTTGTTCTTCAAGTTTAAATAAACCTGCAATCTGTTAACATTTTAGCCTTTAAATTCAAACTGCAGTCCTTACTCTTTAGACATGGTAATGTAGTGGTAGTAAAATTGATGAACAATTAAATCAATGAGATCATGATATCCAAAAGAAGGAATACACATGGGTGATACGTGTGTGGTAGTGGATAGGATGTGAGCTGCTACCAGCCCTTGGTCTCCCTGAGACCAGATTGCATTAAGGTTCAAATTTTGTTTTAAGCAAATAACTGAAATAAATTCAACCTGGAGATTTCATGCTGTCAAAGCCTGAATAAAGATACAACCTATGCTGTGATAGTTTAGCCTATTCCTTTTCTTTTAATGGTCATCTGGTGTCTAATTTCTCTCCTCACCCTTCTTTATTTATTTTACCTTGACCAGAAGGCTGAAAATAACTGAGGTATATTAATATAGTGTGTCACAGTCTATTTTTTGCATCTCATTCCTTAAGAGATGTTACAACTGTGGAATTCATTGCTTAGAAAAGGGAGTAGG
>JANCRA010000154.1:636253-701253 GCA_024362935.1 Setophaga petechia
TGGATGATTTCCAATAATTTCTCATGTGTTCATGACTAAAATCATTCCACTAAAGGAAAGGTAAGTATGGGTGGATTTCCCCATTTCTGTTTCCAGCACCTGAAATTAATTACAGAGAGCTTTTTTCATAGAAGTCTTCTACTAAAAGTTTTAGCAGTAGCTAAATGCTGGTGCTAACATTGGATCTAGTAGTGGCAGTAAAGTGGCTGGTTTGGAGAGGGGAAACCTTCTTTCCAGAAGGCAAAGGAATAGTGTTGCATTGCACCAACACCTCTCTGATAATCTGGCGAGCTCTCTGAGGCAGGGTTTTCTTTTCATACCTCATTTTGTGTATTTTACCAACTGTAAAGAATACCCTTCTCTATAGTACACAGAGGAAAAAAAAATATTGTTTAGACTCAATTTTCTTCCTTAGCAATAGCCAGCAAATTTCCTTCCAATCCTTCAAAATCCTATGGAGCTGATCTACCATTACTGCAGTTGAATTTCTGTCCAAGTACTACATACACTGAAATTTCTTTGGTGGTCTCTTTCTCTGTAGTTGTAAGTCCTTCCTAGACATGAATGTGTGCTTTTGACAGCCCAGATTAGAAGTGTGGGAGCAGATAGTTATCCTAATTTCATAATTAGGAAGGTGGGACCATCAGTGATTTTCCCAGGAGCAAAAGGAAAGTCAGAAAAGGAGGAAAGTCAAGTTCTGTCTGAAAAGTTCCAGTCCAGAGTAGTTTAATACAGAGGCCAAGATATGGGATTGTCTTTCTTCTTACTCAATCACTGAATTAATTTTGCTTCTAGTGGATTTAATTTGTCATTTCTTGTGCTGGTGAGGGCCTGAAGCCTGGGAGGTTCTCATGGTTACAAATTGGACCTAGCCCTAGTCCTGCGGATGCCCAGTCTGTTTTTCTAATCACCAAATTTCTTCTTTTAGCCAAGTCAATGTTTGCAGGTTATTGCTTAGAATTGAGGTTTTAGAGATTAGATGAAGTAATGGGAAGTCTTCTGATGTAATTTGGAATTTATGACTAAAAATTTTGGAATTTTCAACTTTGGATATACAGAGTTCTTTTGAGTTTTCAGGGCTTCTGAAGACTAATACATAGCCATTTCTATAATCCTTTGCCTGCATCTTTCATACTACTGACACTTCACTTAAAAAACGTGAGTAAATGACTGGAGGAGTCTGATGCTGATACATTTAGGTCTCAGATTGCTTACCTGAAATGAAATGACATATCAATATCAGAATACTGCCAAATTAACGAAAAAATACTACTGCTGGTGTAGTTGGGCTTTAACATTCATAAAATTGGCTTTTCAATCCCCTTAGAAGGGCAATTATGATTTCAGCCGTGGTTTTCCTTGGTGAAAAAAAAAATGGGTGTTGTCATTGAGCAATGTTACCAAAATACATATTTAAGAATGCAAAGCACATGTGTGTATGTGTTTGTATGCTGGAGGTAAAGCTTTCATTTATAAGAAGTTTAGTTTCTGTAATCCAATAAGTGTTTTCTGTGAGCAGAGAACAAGTTTGATGTTAAACAGTTTTAAAAGAACTTAGTTATAAGACGGGTTTTACTGAAAGAGGCAATATGTTTTTATGCCTCCTTCAATTATGGCCAAAAACTTTTTTGGCTGTGAATGCAATGCTTTATAAACTTGCCTCTAAGAGGAAAATGTGGTCCTCTTCCAGTACGTGCATACATATCCTTGAAAAGTGCAGTGCTTGCAGTGCCAAGTTTCATTCTTAACATGCAGCAACATAAATATTGCTCTCTTCACCCCTATCCTTGTGTTATAATTGCGTTAGCCTATGTGGTCCAAAGAGTGTTTCCAGTAACAGCAAAAGAAATTTCAAAATAATAAAACTGCCAGTGTTAACAGTGATTCCTGACAAGACTCATGTATTCCTAACTAAAAATAGAGAAAGTTTCACTTGTCAAAAACCACAATGATGCAAAGTTTGGGATTTTCTGCTTCCCATCAGATTTCTTTCTCACAGTGAATTTAATGATTTTTTAAAGATAAACCGTTGTTCTCCTTTTCCATTTTTCTTTTTCTCCCACACTGCCAAAACTGAGACCAAAAATCACCCTTTACAATCAATTGAAGGAAACTGATCCTCACTATAAAGAGCTTTCAGTTCTCCTTATGGTTTAAAAATCAAGATTTTTTTCTATGTATTTATTACAAAAATTGAAGCTCTGCTATTACTTACTAAGCTTGAAAGAAATGCATGCTCCAATGAATCCTATATAACATATCTCTTCTTCCAGCCTTGCAAGTAATAGCAGTAGCCTGATTTTGTTTTAAATATATAAAAAAGCCTCAGATTCAGAGAAAGATTCTCAATACTTGACTGGTTTCTAAATAGGCATTTTGAGCCTTAATGGGCATAACATTAGGTTTATGGTCTGTCTCAGTGATCTTAAAGGTCCTATCCAACCCAAATGATTCCATGTGCATTGTTTGTGAGGTCTGAATTTTGAGCTGCTGAGAATGGATATCCTGCCTGTGATTTCTGTTGTACTGCCTGAGTTCATGAGAACATGGGATTTGACTCTAAATATCTATCACATGGATGCAGTTATTTCCCTTAGTTTAAATATCAATAAAGTTCTGTCCGTCTCCACTAAGGAATCTATCAGAGTAAGTATATGAAAGTCATTTAAAATAATTACTTTTTCGTCTTTAATGATGTCTGTGGGATAGCTCACAAGAATTAAAAGTAGAATGACATGAAATTCTTCTTAGTTGAAGATGTGTTCCTCATTAAACCAGTTCAAATATATAAAAGGAATTTTTGAGAAATATCTGTTTTGGGGGGAAATCTTACTAAAAACAGAGCGTCTGTACAAATGGAAGGTACACTGCTTTGGACATATCAATGCCAGTGATGATGTTAAAATGTCTTTCAACATGACAAATAGGTGTTACATGCTAAATTTGTTGAAAGATGCTATAAATATAATTTGAAAGACAGTTAATGGTTGTTTATAATTTGTTAGGGTATTTTTTGGTTTTGTTTTTTTTAAATAAATTATAAGATGGTAATTTCTGATACGCATTGAAGGTTACCTAATATTCTCTGATAATACAGCATAATTGTTCATAATTTTAAAAAACAAGTAGACAAAACATGAACTGCAAATTGAGGCAGGTATCACTTGGCTTATGGAATATATTAGATATACACCTACAGGGCCTTATTTTAATTTCTTATTTGGTTTACCTGATATTTTCTTCATAGTTTTAAGTATAACTGCATGTGCATATATGAAAAATTATTAAAATACTTTTGAGAGGGCAAAAACCTAATCAGAGAGAAAAACAGTATAAATAAAATGGAGAAAATGTACTGTGCATTAAATGCAGTCTGTAATGTACTCTCAGAAGCTTAAGGTAAAGACAATCTGGTCTCAGACAAAAAAAAATAGTAAAAAACTTTCTCTCCAGTTAAAAGTCAGCTTCTGGATTGGGTATCTCTTCCATAATTGTTGATGACCTTACTAGCATCTAAGCCAGAAGATGTTTCTGTATTTTCTGTGCTGCTTAAACATCAACAACACCTTCATGTGTTACAGAAAAAGTGCAGAGAACTAATACTTAAATTGCAATGGAAAAAGAAAATAGTTACCCTCTTATTCAGCTCATGAAAAAGATTAAAAATTACATTGTTTTGATTTTCCCCATCTTTTAATTAGAAATTCAGTTTTGTTTTCTACACTTTTCTGATATACTCCAGTAAATTTTGACAGCCTTCATGATATTTTGGATCACAGGTGGAGCAATTTACAGGAAAAAAAATCCAGAAAACTTGATGAAAAACTTGATTTAAAACTTGATTTTTTTTCTTTTTCTCCATAGCTTCACAGCAGGGAGGTTTGAACCATGCTAGGCTTGTTTTTACCAAAGAAAACTTGGAAGTTTACAGTGGAATAAAGAGGTAAGATTAGGATCAAATTCTGAGCACGTCACATTTATTTCCCCAAGGATGTAACGTATGGCTTTTGGCACGTGTTGTGTCAACAGGCATGTGTGTTACATCTTCTGGGGGAATACCCCTAGGAAGAGCCACAGTGGAATAATTTTAAACCTTGGACTAAGGCTTTTATGATGAGTTATTGGATGGAGCTTTGAGTCAGCAGCAACTTGATTTAATATTACTAGATCCTCTGAAATTTTCATAGATTTTAAGATGAGGGCAGCAGAAGGGGCAGCCTCATTATTTCTCCTTGCAACATTCAATGGAACATAGGAGCATTTTGAAGTTGTGGGTTAATTGTTTGGCTTAAAGTGTAATTTATTTTTCAATGCTGAATTAGCAATACTTAGGCATATTATTCATGCTTTAGTAGAGAAAGCAGATTAGTTAAACTCCAGGAATTGAGTTCTTAAAGGTTACATTTTGAACACAAATATATACAAAAGAGAAGGCAAACTATAACAAGACAGAGGTTGTCATTACGTGAATTAAGCATCTGTTTGTATTACTACTGAAATTATTGACATTAGACTGTGATTGCAGGGATATTTTCTGTACTGTTTGATACTCATTCTGATCAGGCATCACTTATCCTTCTTTCTCATCCTGAAACCACTTGCAGTTTGTTACTCAGTTCCATGCCTGTGTCCCAGAATGGGAATTTCACTGACACAAAAATTAGAAAAGTTTGGGCTAACAGCTGCTTCTCTGCAGATGTATTCAAACAGAAACATGCTTTAATGTATACACTGGTAAGAGATCAAGTTCTAATTCTGCTTTGTTTTGTGAGTGAGAGGAATTGGGGATACAATTCTGTGGATAAGCAGCACTATTGCTTTCTCTACTTAGGCCAATGAATCAAATAAATTTATTATTATTTATTGGAAGTATACACATGCTTAAAGACAGATGTTGTCAGTAAAGCACCTTTGGGTCTGGGAATATGAACTCATCATAGCAATACAATAAAGTATTTATAAAAATTCCACATGACAGCTGTCAGTTTCCAGGCAGTCACTCTCCTTGAGTACTTTCTGTCTCAGCTGTATAACATAGATAATAATGCTAAAGAATATGTTTGGTATATAATTCAGTGTATATAGTAACATGAGCATTGTCCTTCTCCTTAATTTTGTCAAAAAACTGCAATAATTTTCATCCATACTGTAATCCAGCCCATGGTCTAAGGACAGAGTAGTACAAGTAGCTGGTGTATGTCAGAAGAGCAAATCCTTGTCTTGCATTGTAATAGGTACCAAAATGCTGGACTCTCAAAGAAACTGCTGCTTTTTTATTTATTTTATGGTAGTAAGGGTTTTTACCCAGACCAGAGCAAGATTTTTCTGTACAGCAGCTTGTGGTAAAAATATATGCTTAAGTGACATTCTGTAACAGGTCCATACACGCAGAAATCTGGTAGTGAAGCATCCCTGTAGCCACTGTGCTAAGGAATGGGACAACTTGGATGACTTTTACCTTCAGCTGTAAGCTCCTGTGAGTTTCCAGGACAGCTAACACAATTTCACTCGTGTTTTGGAAGTCATGACTGGTCAGCACTACTCTGAAGTCTTTTTTGTCTTTCTATCACCACCCCCCCATTCCCATGACATGGAGCACCCTTGCCTCATTTTGGCCATTCATGGGCAGAGATTCTGCTAATGCTTTTCATTATTTCAAAGGAATTCCAGTGTAATGAGGTTTCTGTCAAATGGTAGATGCTGAAATTAACTTTGAAAGGAGTTTGAACATGACTTTTTTATCATGTACCAGGAGGACCTTAATGCCTTCTTTGAACTGCATTGGCAGTATGATTTCCAGTAATGGTTTATATTGAAATTATTGAAAAGAAACTCTTCAGTATATTCATTTTATCTTGAAAAATCATACTTGTATTTTCCTGCCTGTGATATAATAGTAATGAACATTTATTTTTAGCAGAGAAAATGAATCAACAGCTAGAAGCTCTGGATACTCATGGTCTTTTGTCATAATTTCTTTTGTATTTAACATGTAGAATGTGATCAGGATCGCACACCAATATTTTTTTTTACAAAGTGATGCTACAGAGTTGTAGTTGACAAGTTATTCTGAGGTTTCGTACTCACACTTCTGTCTTGTCTGCTGTTGAGCTGCAGTATTTGCTGTATCTTGAGCACAGCTGTGAATTGCAATTGTGCCTGGAAGGACAGGCATTGAACCAAGGAAGAGAGAAAAACTACCTTCAGATTTATGTAGTTTTTCATATTGAGACTCAGAAAAGTTCCTTCTAGGAAAGTCCATTTTAAAGAATTCTTTTCAAAGCAGGTGAGACAAGGAGGCCTGTCTTAGACCACTCTTCAGATTTTTCTTTAAGTCAATGAAACTGCAATGTTTCCAATAGAAATAGCACATTTCTGATGTGGGATAAACCCAGATTGCTTGCCTTTACCTGTGTTAGGAGTTCAGTTGCTAATGCAGTGTTCCATATAAACTGACCCTATAGGATGGCCTCTATGCTATCATTTTCCTTCTGAAGCCTGACATACTCTGCTCACCCTGGCTCACTGTTATGAGAACAAGAGCAGAATCACCTAATACCAGCATCCTTTTCCTTTTTTTTTCTTTTCTTTTTTTTTTAACAACCAGGCCCTTAGTCCTCTTTTCACTTTGCTTCCATTAGTAGCAAATCCCCCTTGTCCTTTTTAATTTTTAATTACCATTGTCTGTTCACCTTTGTTTTACCCATGACATCTTCAATTTAAACGGTATCAGAGAGGTTGATGTGAACAGTTTTCTTTTCAGCTTAAGTGACTGCAGCTCGTTTAGTTGTTAATTATGCAGGGAGGTTTGCATGGCTGCTGCTGGTAATTTGAATATGCTCCCAATGTCAGGTCTGTGTCTGGACGGCTGAGCTTGTAAAAGGATTATGATGTATATATGGTTCATGGCTAAGAGGGCTAATGAAAGTACCTCATTTAATCAAACACAATTAATTAAATGAACTTATGATATTAACCCATCTTTCCGTGCATGTATAATTTATATTAATTGATCTGCTGCATTGAAGTTGACCAATCAGGTAGGCTGCTGACAGCCTAAGGAAGAAGGAAGTACCATTAGCATTAGTTTGATGCAAACCATAATTGATGGGTCAGTGTGTTTTAGGGATGTAGCAAAAGCTTTGTTAATTGTCATAAGAAGTTCAAATTGATTGTGTCTGCATTAGTACATAAATTTAAATTGATTAATGTTTTGTTCTAAAATTAATGTCTATACTGCATGGGTGATACAATGCTTTATTTATTGGATTCATTAATGCAGTCTCAGGAAAAATAGCGTTGAAGTTAGGTAAGCGGGGATAGATCGTTAAGGATGAGTTCAGTGGAGCCATGTGGGAGACAGCATTCCCACACGGAGCCTGAGCCCTCCTGCACTGAGATGGCCATGTGTGAAACACTGTCCAGAGACCATGGAAGTTGATATTTAATTAAAGCTTTTTTAAAGACATTAGTGACATAGGGAAGGGGATGGGAGGGGGAAGCCAAAAACACTTATATAGAGTAAGTGCTAAGAAAAAATACAAAGAAAGCCTAGAACTGCCTAGTTGTCTTAAATGTGGTTAAGTCTCTCCCTTGTCTAGATCAGCGTTGTCCCCAGAATATTTCCTGTAAACCTGTTTTGTACAAGTGCTGCAACCAGCTTGTAATGTGTCTTCAGCTGAATAGGGAACTGAAATTATACCACAGCAGGTTTGTTACTCAATCATTTTGTCTGTTGCTCCTCTGCATTTGCCAGCATAGGGAATGCCATAGATATTTTGTGCTTGACAGTCGCTTTGTTTTAATAAGTATTTCCATTGCATGTGTTTGATTCTTGTGCTGTAGCACAGGATGCTTTGGCATGTTTTATGGAAGTGGCAGTTAAATATAATTTTCCCTTCTTATGCCAGCTTATTATGGCACTTTATATTTCAGTTTGCTTTACTTTTGATGTGAAATTTTAAAGGAACAAAGAAGAGTAGAACATCCACAGAGAAGTCACTTTAATTCATTTATAACCCTTCCTTTTTCTTACCAAAGGAAACTTAACATCTGTTTCTTATAAACTGATTTAAATAGAAAATGTGTAATGCATCCTTTTACCAAATGGTTCTTTCTTTTATTGGAGGAATAAAGCAGTTTGACTGTTCTGCTTTTACTATAGTGCATTCGTGCTCTTAGAAATGGGACATCTCCACTTTTACGAGGGCACAATCTGAGCTTTGCACAGTAGAGAGGAGATATATATATCTTCCTCTGCTCTCTTACTGAAGTATGGTATTCTATGTATTATTTACAGACAATTTCCTGGTTCTGTAATGGTTGGTTTATATTCAAATATCACTCCATGTGGTGGCACTAGCGAGTAGCAAACACAGTAATTGGTTCCTGGAGCACAACTCCTTTTGCTTTTAACTTTTTGAGATTGTGTTAATGGGTGCCTTGCACTTGCTTTCTATTGCCAGATTTTAAGGACAGCTATTCAAAGCTAAGTCATATTGTTCTGAGGCAATCGTGATGAAGTGATGAGCTTTGTCATGTGAAGAAATGTCGGCAATACTTTTGACAGTTTGGGCAAATTAAGTTCTTATTACTTGTTTAAATTATGTTTAGTGTTCCTCCTTTTTTTTTTTTTGCAAGCTTTATAACTGCAGTGTATCCTACATAAGTGAAGATATACATGCAAACAGTTCTCATATTTCAGGTGAAAAAAAGACGGTGCTGTAAATTTTCTTCTTTTGTTTACACCTTTGTTAGAACTCCTCCACAGTATTACAGTTAATTACTACCAAAAGGAACATTCTCTTCAGTGAGCTGGTTTCCCAGCAGAGTGGCTTTTTACTTTGCAAAGATTTTGCACTAATAACGCATGAATATTTGACCCAGAGCCAACAGCAAGTGAAAAAACTCCTGCTGTGTAGAGAAAGGCATGAACAGCTCTCCTTTGCACTCTAAGAGCAAAGCAAATGGAAAATAAAATAGAGAAAATTTGCCACTTAAATAATATGATAAATTGAGATCTAGTCTCAGCGCTACCACATGATACACTGGAAGAGAAAAGTACTAACTGCAGGCATCTTGTGTCAGAGCAGAGCACCTTGGGAATCACTGTCTTAAACTAAGATACTTTTCTTTCATTTTTCCAAAATCACAATGATAAAAAGGAAAAGATGTGTGTGTTGTTCATGTGTGTGTTTCAGGATGGGAGGTTACACGCGTGTAGGTCTGTGGAGGGGAGTGGGAGGCTGTCTTGGATCTACAGCAATAATGTTGCTTTTGTTTTTCAGCCCTGTGAATGGGTCACAGATGTTCCAGAGTAGAAATTAATGTTATTTTTTAAAAGACAATTAACTATTAGCAGAATGTAGTGTCTCTTGGAGCAATTATTTTGTTAATTTTGTTGTGGTTTAGGTTGCAGCCAGAGCTGTACTCTTTGCTAATGATAGTATTATTTGGAATTAAGTGTGTGAGAGGTGGGACAGCAGATAGCAGGCTGCCTTTTGAAGAGTATACAGTGAACCCAGAATGGCAGAGAGGAGCTATTACAAAAAAAAAAAAAAAAAAAAAAAAAACCACAAACAAACAAAAAAAAAAAAAAAGCCAAAAAACCCCCACCAAACCAACATTGGAAACAGAAGGACAGAGAGATGAGTATTAAATAAGGAGGGAATTGCCCATGTCCTCATCAGGTCTTGCCATCAGATCTGCTCCTTGATTTGCCATTGGTGCGTGGTGAGAATGTTAATTCTTGACCAGCTATGGAGAAGAAAGCTTTAAGAAAGATTACTAAGTCTATGTCCAGTGGCTTCCTTGTACGTTATTCCCTCACCCTGAAGCATTGTTAAAATCCATGAAGTGGACTGGCCATCCTCAACTCCAATTCAAGGGTTCTGCCATCAGTAGGTGTCACTGCAGCCAGACAGAAACAACAACGCACACAAGGAAGGCACAAGTTCACCTCACCATAAAAAACCATGCAGTAAAACCATAGTGCAGGTCTATGCAGTAAAACCATAGTGCCTCTCTAACACATGGCAGAATTTATGTAAAAATGTGGAGACTTAAGTGTAGAAAATTATTCAATACCACTTTATTAAAAAGGTTGTTGCTTAGTGAAAAAAAGATCTTTTTCCTCATTACATCCCAAAGTGCTTGTACTGGGATCTGTCGGTAGGGTAGTATCTTATTCACCTTAGAAAAATTGAAAAAGAGTTATTTAAAAAACAATAAAAATATCTGTGTTGTGTAAAGAGGTATGTGTGTTATTTCAAAATAAAATGACAGTGTCATCATGAGAGAAAATAATTCTCCTCTCTTATCTAACTAAAGCCACAACTTGATTTTGTAGTCATAAAAAATACCAGAAAATGTTAGGTATTAGTAGGAGAATATTAGGCATTAAAATACTTAGTCACAGAACAGCAACAAATTCTCTAACCGCTTACAGTATAGAGCTGGGTTAGAATCTATCTAAGCCTGAAAATGCTGTATTATAGTAAACAAAGAAGAAAGTGATGCATCACTTTTAGTAAAGTAAATATAGCTTCACTATAAAAATATAGTGATGCATCACTATATGTAATGTAAATGAATTTTAACTGACTCCACACAGAAGAAAAGTATCATAGGGGAAATAATCTAACACATTTGCTAGTAACACATTTGCTATTTCTGCAGGATATGGTTTTGGTATTATTATTATTGAAAATTCTTAGCATTAACATCAAAACATAAAATATTTCTCTAAAACCACATGATTTCCTCAAACACTAACGAGCTTCTTAAGCTATCTTTATTATTATTCCAGTAGGGTAAATATAACAGGAAAACAATAATATGAGTTAAAAATGGTAAATTAAATTGAAGTGTTCTGAAGTTTCAGTTCAGAAATAATATAAAACTAGCTTTTGTTCAGTTGTGCATTTAAAACTCCAGTTCATTCTTAGCCAGCTGCTAGCATTTTAAAAAGTGCACTGTTATATTTAAAGGTTTACAGTATTGGTTTGTTTTTGCACAGAAAATTAAGTAAGATCTCATCAGTTTAGAATTACATTTTCAGTCACAGAACCTGCAGAAATACACAGAAATAAATATTCTCATTTTTTCATTTCTAACCCACAAAACTGTGATGGGAAAGAAAGGATTAGGTTAAATCTGATAATTTAATATGGCATTTATTTGTACTGCCTCTTACTGTTGTCTTGAGATGTACTTGTGCAGGTATGTAGAAAAAGCCTGGATTGTTTGACAGAAGCAAATGTCCTCTGCACAAAGACTGCAGAACCTTAATTAATTAGAATGATTTATTTCAGGGGATGGAAATGAAGTAGTTAGGTTAGTATTTAATGCTGTCTAATATGAAAATTTTAGATCAACTTCTGAGTCTTGTGTAATAAGAGTTTAATCAGGCAAATCATTGACCATAATCAGATAACTAAAATGAGTTCTTTCTCTCAGTACCTATTTCTTCCTTTAGGACTCTGTCATTCTCCTGTCTGCACAATGATTCAGCAGTTCTGATCCACCAGACTAGCAATATTTAATTAACACATGTTTTTACTGAGTTATCAGAGACCTTCATCTATGACACCAGATTTTTTTAGTGTGTGTGCACGCAAGCACAGACTTTAAATGTACATTTGATATGAGTTACACACGACAAAAATTTTTCAAGTGCCAATGAGCAGCTGATAACTAGACATTTATCCAAATTTGTGGAAAAATAAGGATTAATATTGCTAAGCACAGAGCGGTTCTTTAAAACACGAATTGACATTACTTTAGAAAACATCCCTAGTCCAAGGGAACATGTAAATGTTTTGCTCCTTGTGGTTTTATAAACCCTATAAAGTTGATCTCCATGTGCATACTAATGGCTGCACTCTGCGTGGGGGTGAGCACTACACCTTCCTCATTTCCTTCGTTAGGGTGATTTAGGTGCCAGCACGGACGGCTGCTCGCAGGCTGCTGCTGCTGCTGCAGCGCCGGCACCACCACTGCCGCCTGAAGTTTGTCTGTATTAATGTTCCCAACTATCATACCTGAAGCAAAAGAGAAAGTGAGATGAAAGAGATTAGTTCTATGTCTAAAAATTGGTTATCTGTAGTGTTTCATGAAATTTGCCCCGAAGGGAAACTTCCTGGATAGTTTTCTTGTTACTTGACACAATTCAGGCAGAATCATATTTGTTCCTTTGTCATGTTACTTTAGCATGGTGTGTTGAGTAAAGTGAACAGGTGCCCTCTTGTATTGATCAGCTATCATGGCAAGGAGCTATTATTAGATTTTGAAGGGGAAAGAGAAGGGTTGAGAAATGAAGAGGAGAAAGTGGGACAGGTTATTGATGATGGTAATAACTGTGCTCGCTGGTCTCCAAACACCGGAGCTGTAAAGTTGACCAGATGAGGAGATCAGTATAGATATGTTGAAGGGAAAAGACAACATGAAGAAGTATGGAGCATAGCTTCTTACCTGGCAGAGTTATTAAAGTTCATTGAAGGAAGATGAACTGTTTCAATATGTTAAACACTTGAGGCTGTTAAGGGAGAGTTGCTGTCACAGTAAGAGGCATTGTTTAAGTTGGCTTTTTTCTTTTTTTCTTTCCCTTGCTCCTTCCTTCCTTTCTGTACTTTTTTTTTATTTTGAGATTGTTGCTGTTCCTGTTTAGATGTACCCTAGATAACCATGCAGAAAATAAAAAGTGAACAAAGGGAAAAGATTAACTGATTGCTTTGAACAGGACCTGCTGCTCATTTTATCTGAAAGCTGACTTCATGGTGTGAGTTCCGCAAAAGCATAGGGTTAGTTAGCGTTAGTGTATGAACAGAAATATAGTATGCATATATATATTTTGCTGCTACATTAATTTGTTCAGTAAGATGTCTTCTTCAGCTTCATCTTTGTTGCAGACAAACCACTGCCATATTTTAGAAGCCAAGTATGCTAGGTGTCGTATAGATTGATGTATAATGAGATGCTCTAGCCAACAGAGACTCAAAGTAGACCCAATATGATTCAGAATATGCTACTTTTACCCAAACAGTTCCTCTAACATAATTAATTTGGCAGTAATAAAAGGCAAAAATGTAATTCTGCTTTATGCTTGATAGTAAGAAGTGCATTAAATTAAGAGACAGTGAACTCTCAACAGTAAATTTGACTTGAGGGTTAAATTCTCTGTTCTACTGAAAGGTCAGCACATGATTCAATGTTTTTAATCCTTCCATAGTGTAATGATATTTTAGGGGATGTTTGCAAGCATTTATCAGGCTTGTCTATACAAAATCACATTTGATTTCAACACATGGAGAAGGGATGTTTCCTCCATTGTGTATAAAGCATGTGTTAGTTTAAATTCTGTCATTGGAAATTGTTTTACATATATTCTGGAACAGAATGTAAATTGCAACCATTGAAATGTACATAGTTTCACTGCAGACAGAAAATAATTATTATATTTCTCCATTGAATACCAGCCCACATCCAAAACCAAGTTTATCTTTTTAAGGGGTTCCCTTTAGTTTTGCTAGGATTAAAAAAACATACAAATTTAAGAAGGGAAGAAACTGCATAGGCATTTTAGACAATCCCTCTGTAAAGAAAATGGAAATCTTGGTGTAATGCACCTCATGCAGGGATCTCAGAGGTTCTGCTGTTGGATTGGCATTTGCCATACTGGAGTGGGACATGTAGTACAGGAAGTCTTAGTGCAGACTTTGAAAATGACATTGCCATGTTAGCAGGGCACTGCTCCTAATCTCATAAATCCTGCCTTCAGCAGGAATGATCATTTGGGCATAGCACCCCACTGGTTCTAATTTGGAAAGTATCACTGGGAGCATGCTGTCAAAAAATTGATCCCCATCTTGAAAGGAAATCTTCAGTCAACCGATGGGAATGTGAGAAGCTATTAAAGATCAGTCCATAAATATAAATATTACATACATATATATATATACACATACATACACATTAAATTTGCATTTAATTAAGGGTGGATTATGGTTAGCCCATTATAAAAACATATTTCAAAACAAATTATTTCTTTAAGTAGAAATGTGCATTTACCATAGCAAATCTACTTCTCAGTTTTAGTCAAATTCACTAAAGAACTACTCCTGGAAATGGCTTTTCAAAGAGGGCATTTCTGGCTTCACCACACTGGTACAAGACTTGTGCATGTTTCCTTGTTTTATTTATTTGCCCTCTGATTATGGTAACTGTCCATATTGTAGCACTTTCTCCCTCTTCTTAAACTCTCCCCTTAGAGCAGGGAGGTACTATAGCCCATATGCTAACACGTTATTTTCCTTGCAGTTTCTCATATAGTTTGAAATGTTTCTGCCAGAAAAGACCAGCACAGCTTTTCTGAGAAAATCATCTCCTTGGTCTGATCCAGGCGCACTCAGCCAGGGACATCGCACACACATTGGTGGTGGAGCACAGAAGGGTGTGGCTTATGGTTTATGAAGGGGAGCAATATGTCAGCTTTCCCAAAGACACTCATCTGCAAATGACCTTTGGCTTAGAGATTAGGACACTCTTTTGAACAGAGGCAAAAATAAACTCTTGCCCACTTTTTGATTCACAGTAGATTTCTGAGAAATTCATGGGGCAACAGAATGAGGACATCTTTCTGAAAAACAATGGAAAGATTTTGTTCCATACCCTACTGTGTTGTATACATATGCAACACAGAGTAGCTACCACAGGGAGAGTGATAGTACCTTTTCTCACATTACTCATCATATCTCCAGCACATTGCTGTCCCGGAAGGACATCTCCTTTACAGGAAAAGATTGAACATGATTTTCTCTGTCCTGGGTTAATGTTCCCACTAAATCCAATAAAAGGAAATGAGAAAGGCGTCCTGTTTACCACGTCCCACAAGACATATTGTATCTCATCCTCTTAGGATCTAGCCCTCCAATTTTTGAGAGGACAGAGAAAAAGTAGCTGAATCCTACTACTAGCATGTATTAATCATTTCAGAATAAATACACTTTTATTCAGGTCCATCAAATACAAAAAAAACACCCCACCGCTGGTCTTCAATTCCTGGCGTTGCATGTGGTGAGGTGGACAGTTCACACTCTGTCTCAGTCATCAGGGAAACAGAACATGCCCTGTTTTCTTCCTTTTTTCCAGTCCCTGCTGGGTGCAATTCAGTAACATGGGAAATGAAGGTGCCACCACTAACTGCACATGGGTCACCCTGCAAAATGAAATTAATAATCCTGCTGCACCTATTTCCAGAAGGTGTCTTGGGCTGACAAAGCACTAATGTCTAAATGGAGCATTTGCTGGAGAGGCAATGAGTCATTCATGCAGAGGGGAAGCAGATTGTCTCACACAATACCATAGTATATACTCTCTTAAAGGAAAACCTGCAAGCTCACTGTCTATGCCAAAATGATTGGACCAAGTTTCTGTATTTCTGCCAATAGCAGCCCAAGGAACCATTGTGTTGTTTTTTTTCGTTTCCTGAGCAGGCAGCAGTTAAGAGGAAAGTTTTATATTCTTTTAATCTTACTGTCACATAATTGGTGTGTTTGATAGTAGTAAAGAAAGTCTTGTGAAATACATCATATGCTCATTTTCTTAACATCCCACCTCAGCAATAATGCTCCTCATTCCCCCATTCCTTTTTCACACCTCACTAGTGACTTCCTTTTGTATAAAATTGCCATCAGTTTCATAGATGTTAATGGATTGCTCATTGAAAAATCAGTATTTTCACAAGTTGTAATCTCTTCATGATTTCTTTTCTTCCTCTGTTTTCAATTTTTTGTTTGGTTTGATTTGGTTTGTAATTTGTCTTAGAAATATGATTCACCTCTGTCCCTCTGAAAGAAACTGGTTGTTGCACTGTTCAATGATGCAAAAAAGAAAGGATTTCCACAGCAAGGGAAATATAATTTACACTGTAGTGAAACCACACATCTAATCCACTGTTGGTAGACAATTATGCCCTAAGCTCTGACCTGCCTGTGAGTGGGCATTGTGCCATTCAAACAGTAGGGTAAAATTACAGGCAGCCAAAAATCTGGCTTAAACATATTTCTTGAGGGAACAATCCCAACTAAGAATATTCCTATTTGTCTGAACTCAATTTATTCATGACGTGGGAGGTGACAAACCAAAAGATGATAAGAGCCAGAGAGAGAGGGGAGAAGTGATGCTTCTTGTGGATGTGTAGAAGAAATCTGAGGTACAATTTAATAGGCCAATTCTCTGAAGACATCTTGCTTCCCACGGAAGGCACGGTGGAGGTTGTCGTAGTTCCTAAAGGGATGCACTCCCTGGTGCTGCCTGGAGACTCATCCAGCCATTCTGTCTGGATGAGAAGCAGACAAGAACAGCTGGTACCTACCCACAGCCCATTTCCTCTGCTGCCTGTTGGACCTGCCAGGCTGGCCTGCAGCTTCCAGCATCTTTGAATTCTGCCTTTTTTAAACCTGCCCATGTCTCTGTGCCAGTCTTCTGGATGGAGAAAACGTAACTAAAAGTTCTCTTTTGAAACATCTGCTGTAGGTCAGCATTTGTAACATGTTACAGGGCAGAAGGAAGATAAAATTGGTAGTGAGGCAATCCTTACAATTCAAAATATTCAATGTAACCAGTTCCACCTGAATATGAAGTACAGTACTTTGAATTCTTTGCAGCATTACAATGTAAGTTTTCATTTGCTAGAACTGAACTTATTGAACTTTTCTTCTTCTTCGATTAGGTTCTTCTGATTTGCAGTTGAACAGAACCTCTTAGTGATGTGTATTTGTGATATTTTCTGAAGTAAATTCAGACTTTTACTCAAGACAGCCAGGCATGCCTAGAATGAGGGGAAGAAAAATAAATGAAATTTTAAAGGCTGTTGGGAATGATGTGTTTCCACATAGGGTATTTCTATTGCCCCAGTCCGAAGAAAAGAATGGGGAAATTATGATGAAAACTCATGAAACATTAGTGTCTATTTACAGCTCCAATCCTGTGCTTACTAAAACAAGGACATACAAGCTGCTACTGCTGCAGCTATTGTTATTTAGAGCAGTAAAAAACTGCAGCTCTTCCATGGACTGGTAAACATAGTGATAGGAGAAAAAAAAACTAAACAAAATTGGAGTTTGAACCAGAGGTAAAATTGCCTATTTAATTTTATTGGCTCTTTTGGTTTGGAGGGTCCAAACTCCTCTCTTAAAAGCAGTAATTCCTCCTAGGAATGAAGAATTCTAAGACACTACTACAGGGCTTTTACTAGGAAGAAACCCCTTGCTACCTTAAAGCAAGAACTTTCCTTCCTGTCATTTCACATTGCAATGGAGAAATTTTGCCACTGTACAGACAGTAATACAGAGTTCCATATTTCCTCTCCTAACATGCCACAGCTCTCTGTCAGGTAACACCTCTGCTGCTATACTCCTCAAACAGAAGATACTCTGCTGCCCTTGTGGTATTCAGTCAAAGGCTGAGTGGTGCTGGACTGTGCTGCCTTGCACTGACATATTGTGGTCCAGACTACAAAAGTGATGCTTTCAAACTGAAAGTACCTAACTATGAAACAGCATTTACAACTCAAAAGTGTAAAACTACTACCTTATGTTTTTTTAAATAAACTTGATTAATTCTGCATCTCATTCCTTTTACCCTCCTCTTCTTCATTCCACTTTTCTTACCAGTAAATTATTTGCTAGGCTGATTGTTCCAAGTTATATTGATATTGACTTTTTTGTTTTATTTTCTGGGTAATAAAATGTACTTTGTGACCAAAGTCAAATATTTTTCTTATCTGGAGAAGTATTCTGATGCAAGAGAAGTGACTTCATATGGTAATATTTCCTTTGGGAGACATCCTTGAGTCCTTTTCCAAAGAGGACAACCTGTTTCACACACTCAGAGAAAGCTCTAAAGTAGATTGACTAGGCAAATTTCCATTTATCACCATTTAGCTGGTTCATACAAGCAGCATCTTCAGCTGGTGTGAATTACACATAAGCTCAGACCTTTACCAAAAAGATGGTCAAATGATTCTGGTCACCTGATAATTTTCATCAGTATTATGAGAGAAAATATTACATAGCAGCTGCCTCTTACTGTTTTTGTGTTTCTCTGATATACTTTCTTGCAGTTACTGTATATGGTTGCTCTATTAATCTTTCTGTATGAACAGTTCCTTTGTTTAATTAAATTGGACCCAATGAGGCAGTGCATGGTTCTCTGATAAGCTCATTCATCTTTATTTGATTCTTTGCTGACACATTAGTTGCCCTGTGACACAGGTTAAGTCATTGAGTGGCCATTACCTTCTCGTTTACTCTCTCATGTTACTCCTAACCACCTTCCTGAAGTCAAATCCAGATGATTTGTGCCAATTTCATGGGGGCACAAACTGGAACATCCGATAACTTTCTACATGACTGACTTTATACAATCTTGCTTGCACATCTCAAGCTGCTATGTCTGTCAAAACACAATTTTTTCCCCTCCTCCTTATGGGCTTTGATAGAGCTATGAGTACTAGAGGTCTCAATTATAAAATGTCATGACACTGCCGCACAATTTTTTACAGTAATTTCACAGTGTCACTTTGTGATTATTTCAGGATAGCTTTGAACCATGACTGAAATGAATTGTGGCCCTTAGTGTATTGGGTGATACAAATTGTGAGCTGGTGTGACAGAGAGGCAGGCATTGTTAGGAATAAACTCCATGTGAAGAAAGGGAAGCATGTATCTGTTTCAGAAATGATACAAAACAAATCAAGCAACAAAAGGGAGGCAGGGAAACGATGTGTAAGAAAAAGGAATTAAACATTTGCAACAAAGAAAATATCAGCTGCACACCTTTAATTCAAACTATCTCTTAGCTCAAATTGGGGCTTTTCCAGTCTCATACAGCTGAAGCCCTACCTGGAATTCTGCAATAAACTTCATCAAACTCTGTCATGAGGCAGAGAAAGGTGTTCCATGTGCTTCACAAAAAAACCACACCAAAAACTGCTAGGATTTTAAAAATATGTAGTGAAGAGTCAGGTAAACACCTTACCAGGCAAATGTTGGTCCTGGCAGACACTTCTGTCATTTTACGATACTGCTTCAAGTAGCTTTAAAGAAGAGTTGTTCACACAAAAAGAGTGAATAGGGAGATCTTTGCAGGTGTCTGTCTCAACCACCTCCCTGGCTGAAATAGTGAAGGAAATGAGAGATGTTTCCCAGAGACCCAGACTTGTGAGGAGGTGGAAAAGAGAAAAAGCTTGTCCTTCTCCCCTGTGGGTCACTGGAGTGTAGTTCAGCAGAATGTGTAAATAAATATTGAACCTAGTCCTCTGCAAACTTAGTGTCCTCAAAATCTGTGGGAAAGCAACAAATCAACATCCGTACACTAAAAGAGAGATTATTTTCTTTTTAAACCAGTGTTTTCAGCATGGTTCTGAGGGGATCAAAAGCTTAGGAAAGGAAAGCAAGGAATGGAAAGTGGAACAGAGGAGAAGAGATGTTCCCTGAAACCCTTCTAGACTTCTGAAATTTACTTAAATTAGATTGGATTTGTGCAGCAACCCAGGGGAAGCTGCAGATCATTTTCTTTAAAAGTGAGAAAAGGCAGCAAACGTTGTCAAAGCAAATTTTTATTTACAGTTGAAGTCACATTTCAGCTAAAACACAGACAAAACGTAGTTATTTTATTGATTGCCATGTCTTTGAAATCTTTGGCCAAAGCTTTATATTTTACATGAACTTTTACTATTCATCTAATGTAAAGTTTATGATGGCCTGTGACCCACTGGAAATACTAACACTCAATTTTACCTCAAAATTCAATAGCATTTTGCAGAAAGAATGGCAAAGTCTAGTAAGAAAAAAATCTTATCAAAATGACTTGATATTCAGTTTGATTTATTTTGATGTACAAAATAATTTACAGGGTCCATGTATGTATGTCAGCTCCTGTCTTCTAAAGCCTGGAGTACAATCAGCTTAAGTAGCTCTCTGTAAGGGAACTTGAGGGGTGTTCCTATATCTGGTCTGAGTTTGGGCCAGTTCAATCAACTGGTGACATTATGGATTTGCTAATATTTTACTTTGCTAACTGCAGTGTTAAGTAGTACATTTTTTAATGCAAAAAAACCCTCATGGAGGGGTTTGTTTTCTTTTTTATCCAGCTTTTTTACTTTCTCCCTTTCTTTGTTTCATAGAAACATGGAATGGCTTAGTTTAGAAAGTACCTTTCTCACTTTTCTCCCCCCCATTTTTGAAGTTTACCTAACACTGATGGATCTCCATAACAATTCTTTTGTTTGTTTATGTCATGATTTTCTTGCTCCTTGTTTTTATGCGGTGAGAAGCATTACACCAAGTAAAACAAAAACAAAACAAAAATTGATCGTATAAATGACAGGCAACACAACACACAAGGTTGACAGCAAATGTTAAATGGAATTTAAAAAAAGCTTTTATCTCTTCTCACCTCCCATAGTGCATGTTTGATGTAAAGTACAACACACTTGTTGCCAGCAAAAATGGCCATCTCATTTAGACTGTGTTGCTGTGTACTTTCACTCAGCACCTATAACATTACTTTATATTGCAGGTTCAAGCATTTTTATGTTAGGTAGAACAAAGATAACCTTCTTGCATCTAAAACTCCTGCACAATCTTACAAGAAAACTCAATTAATCAATTAGAATACTTTACTCAAATTACAGGGGAATTATGTGCCTCAGTCACTGAGAAGCGTTGGAACTTGCAGTGCATTACAGCAATTAAGAATACTTAATTTCCAAATGGCACAAGTGAACAAAGTGTGAGTCATGGTGAACGTTTACTCCTTAAAAGCCATCAGTGCTAATGGTTTTGTAACCTTTGTAAATTTAATATAGGTTTCATTTCTACAGCAGTGAAACCCACGTCAGGATGGTGTAATATTACTGCTCATATGCACTGAGCTTTATGCAGCCACACACTTAATTGCATAAATAATAAAGATAGGTTTTGGGGTAGGCATCTGCTTACACTAGGTTTGTGAGCAGATATGATCATTCTATGCTATCACACTCTAAGAAGTGCACTTAAGGCAATCAATAAGTAATGATTCATAACATTTTTTTTTTCCTCAGTGAAGTTTTGAGAAGATTGGGCCAAGAAAACAGAATATTTTTAGTGTGTTTTTGGAAGGATATCTTACCTGTGTCTGTGTATTTGAATAGCCCTTTTAGAATTTGCCTCTCCAAGGAGCTGTGCTTTCTCACTTTTTTTAAAGAAAAGATTGAGATCATAAACCCAAGAAGGGTATAGATTTATTTTCTTTTGCAGCCTTCAGTGGGAACATCTGTAGGCAAATCCAAAGGGCCACCAGAGATTGCCAGTAGTGCAGTGGCAGAATGGGGCAACCAGAGTCATTTTCAAGCTGGGATTTTGGGGCTGAAGAGAGATCCTGCATTCCTCTCTAAAAAGAGTAAACGCTTCAGTCAGTGAGATTATGAACATACAGATTCAGTAGTCTCAGGTGATTCCTAGCAAGGTTTTGTCCCTACAACTTGCTGCTTTTGCTAGAAGAGTGATCTTTTATCCCAGCCTGCTTAGCTTTCAGGTGATCGGTTTGATTTTGTTTAGTTTTCTTCCTTTCCTTTTTGCTGCATTTAGAACATTGAATTAACTAGTGCTGTTTTGAGAATGAGTGACATAATGCAAAAAAGCTTGTAGTGATTGTCAGTGCTGCAGATTGAACTGAGAGCTATAAAAAACATAGAGGAAAAATGTGCAGAGAAGGTGAGTGGTGTGCAGAAGAGTTACAGATCCTCTCTCAGCATTGGGACTCTACAAGATTTTAGTTTCTGAAATGATTTCCTCAATTTACTGTTTGTTTTTTTAACCTAGCTGTGTCCTTCCCTCTACTTCCCTCCTCCCAAAAAAGCAAAGTTCCAGTTTATTTCTTTTCCACGTGAAAGAGGTTTGTTTTTCTTCTATGGAAATTCAAATCTAGGAAAGTATCACTAATTTTAGTGAAGTTAAACAAGTTTTTAAACTAAGCTGAGGTTCAGAATCATACCATACTTAAAACCACAGTGAAATTTTTTTAGCCTCTCCAAAGAACAGCCACAGTCAATGAGGTGAGGTGAGAAATATCCCTCAAGGTGCTTTTTCAGTTGATACACAAATAAAACAAAATTAAATTGTCAACAACAATCCTCAGAAAATTAGAATATTTATTATGCATTTTTTAAAATAAGCAACCAATCATCATTAAATGTGTTGGTGTTCATTACAATTAAATTAGTCCTAGTTAATTCATTAAATATTAATATGGAATTCAAATTCAATTCCATAGAAATTATAATCTGGCAATTAATTAACATATTAAAATTGAGAAACATTACTTGCCCCTTCCAGGCAAATTTTTTTTTAAATGGAAAATCTTTCAGGGAAGGAATAAAGGAGTTTGTTTGGGTTTTTTCAGTGGTGGGAGAAAAAAATATAATTTCACAAATTGTCAGGATATTCCCTTTTTTTCTGTGCTTGAAAGATACTTTGAGATATTTTTTCCATAAAATGTCTTTAGACCAAGATGAGAATTGTTTTAAAAATAAAACTGAAAACCATGGGGTTTTTGGAAGAAAACAATTTATAATCATAATAATTTATATTCAAGATTCCATTCTAAAAAAAGATGGAAATGGTAACCTTTTATGAATTGTCTTCACCATTTTCAGTATTTTTAAAGATAAAAATTCCTGTCACTAAGATTTTAATATAACTATGTTATAATCATACCTCTCATTAACTCCTATTTTCCTCTTCAATTTGGTAATCATAATATTTCCTCAATTTCTTATAAAATTATATGGCAGTCTGATAGTTCTTGTGCACTGAAACATATCTGTGCATGAATTAATAGAAAAACAATTTACAGAGAGTGGACTGCAGGAATCCAGCATGATCCAGCTCTTTGAATGAAGCCTTGCCCTGTGTGTCATGACTCTCACAGCAGTCTAGAGCAAGGACAGGGATACCTGGTGCTTTGTACCCTCTGTCACAGGTACATGGAAGAGCTTGTTCCATTAATTGCCTGACTGCTGGCACGACCTACTGACAGTGTTTGTTGCTCTTCAGGAGGAACAGTTTTATGCCACTGACTTAAAAGCTTTAGAGGTAAAAATGCACATAAATCACTGGCAAGTTTGGGAAACATGGCACATGCTCTGCCAAGTGAGGAGCTGCACGGGGACCTGGGAGGGAGCATGGCCAGGATAGCTGACTCCAATTGGCCCGAGGGATATTCCAGACCACAGGACATAATGCCCAGCACACAAACTGAGGGAAGTTGGTCAGGTGTGGCTGAGTGCTGCTGGGAGATGGGCTGGGCATTAGACATCAGGCAGTAAACCAGTAGTGTTGTGTATTACTTATTTCTTATGGCTTTTCTTTCTTTCTCTCTCTCTCCCTCTCTCTCTCTCTTTTATTACCTCTCTTTCTTCTACTTCACCTTCTTCTCTTTCTTCCTCTCCTTCTTCTTCTTCTTCATTATTATTATTATTATTGTAACTGTTCTTGTCTCAAACTATGGGTTCTACCTTTTTCTGATTCTTCCAGCCATCCCACCAAGAGGAGCATGTGATTGAGCAGCTGTGTGATATGTGGTGGCTGAGGGTTACCTCTGGTGTTTTTACAGAAGGGTCATTTCTGGTTGCAAATCAAAGCAGTAAATTTTGATTAATCCAATCAAGTGCTTTCTTTATTATTTATATTCTTTATGTTATAGGAAAATTTCATAGCAAAAACATCTTGAAATCATACTGGAGGTGAACACACGTTTATCCTCTATGTTAAAATATAGCTAAATTTTTCATGTTGATACATAATGAAGAAAATAGGCTACTGAGTTGATTTTTTTTTTCCTTTGGGAAAGTTATGAGGAAGAAAAAGGAGTAGGGCACTTGTCACCTTGTTACAACTCATTTGAAAACTCAATAAGATTTTTGTCCTTTTTATTAACCGTGGGACAATGTCCAGGGTTAAAGGTGTCATCTGCAAGATATAGTAGTTTGCCTATTCAGTATGTTCTAATTCAGTTCTACTCCACATTTTTTCTTCTACTTTAATCTTCAAAACTTTGGTGTAATTTGAATGTCTAGCTTAGATGGATGGCATTCATTGAAAGACGGTCATAGTATCTAGTAGGCACCTGATCACACATTGGACATCAATATTTTTCTTTAAAAAGTATTGACATACCATTAACTGTGATTGTAATTCTTGTGTCATGCCCTTACAAGTAACATATTTGGATTCCAAGTGCCAAATAACTTATTAAATTGTTTGTATGGAAAATATTTAGCACTCTAGAGAAAGTTAGAACTAAATTACCCCTCTGTAAATCTGGTGTTAGCTCTTTCTATAAATTGGATCTGTTTAATATCACTAGACTTGGAGTCTGCTCTGTCTCTTTTTAGTGTAAGTAGGGAAGAAAATGGAAAGTCAAACACCAAACTGTATACACATTTGATGTTTTCAACATTTGTACTTACTGAAACCACTGATCAGAGTTGATTGTCCTTAACTTAAAAATGCTTAGCTAATATCCATTCAGGACTCAGCCTTGAATGGATGGCTCAGACTGGTATTAAAGCACAAAAGAGGGTTCACAAAGAGACACATTTCCTCTCCCGCAGTTGTACTGTGTATTTTCATTTCCATCAAACTTCTTACAATTGAGACAGAAAATCTAGTTATGCTATCAGCGTTAGCCTGACCTCCACTAAAGTAATCCATGTGGTTTCCATATGGTGGCCAGCTTACCCTGCAGAAAGCAAATGGGTGCAGTGGCAGTGCACATGCTGTGCTTCAAGGACTCAAAAAGGTCCCTGCCAGTTGCCACTGAGATGATCCGCTGCTGCCGCCCGAAGATCCTGATTTAAAGTACCCTTGCAGCCACAGTCCAAAAACTAAGAAACACAGCATGCTTCTTAGATACTTAGATAGCTCCTGATTGATAAATAAAGCTGTCTTTTGGAAAAGCAAATCATTCTTAGACTTAGGATTAGGTTTATAATACAAGAAGCATATGTTAATGGCACAGATCTTACAGCAGAGAAAAAAAAAGCAAGAGTTTGAACCAGGGATATGGTTTTCTAGTCTTGCTCAGCGGAGGTATGAGCCAATTAAAAATTAATATATTGTGTGCACAACAATAAGATATTATTGTGCAAATGAGTTGTGCTTCAGAACTGTAGGCACACTGCTTACTATATTTCACCTCAGCCTGTTTAAAAGAGATGTAAGTGATAGGTGATGGACTGGCATGCACACCCTATGCTGAGATATGGTGGAGCAAGAGCCAGGGAGCGCTGCCCACCAAGCATGCAGTCCCTTTTTTTTCACTACAAGCAGCCCATTATATGCAGAATCTATTTGAATTCCACTGTATAGACAAGGAAAACTTTGAAATGACATTGATAGAAAACTTATTTGCATTTGTTATCTCTATTTGTTATAAAATTCTAATAAATACAGATAACATTTCTTATTTCAAACTAATTATGCTAAAACACTCGCACACTTTTAGAAAATCAAGCTCACCTTTTGCCAATAGCAATCACAGATAGATTGCCTCCAACTTGTGACTAAATCTTGAAAAGTGTTTTGACAACGCAGAGTGTCTCTAATTGTCCTGTAAAGAGAACATGGGGACTGTGCCAACAATCCCTTGTTTTCCACTTCACCAGTATCTGGTGTCGCACTCACTCATTATCTACACAGCAGCTGTAACAATAGCAGCCTTTCTAGGCAATTGCGTCATTGCAGGTCTACAAGGAAACTGAAAGTTCTCACTTTATTCAAAAAATCTTCATAGGTCTTGGCTCAAAAGAAGATTTGCTATTTCGATGAATTTATTCTCTGTTTCCATGAAAAAGACATGATCAAAGAACAGTCCTCCAAATATGCAAGAATTCCATGAAGCACCACCCAGCATTTAAGGTGCCTTTTTTTTTTTTTTTTTTTTTTTTTGTAACAAGCAAATTGTTTCCTTGATGTGGAGAAAGACCCATTACAAGTAAATGTATAATAAGGTATTTATTTTGTGTCTATATTGTTACTGTTTGTGTAACAGAGGAATGTTCCATCACAGAATTTCAAAGATGACACAACTGCCTTGGATAAACATTTGAGATTTTACCAAAGTATTTGGTTCTATGATTGTTATTCTTTTACAGAAGAGACAGAATTTACAAATGTGAATGAACATTTTGGCAGCCTGCCACTGTGGTACAATAACACAGTGTAACTGCTGCAGCTCCCTCCTCTCCTAGGAGGAAATCAGTGTTTGTTATGTGGTAGATGTCATTTAAATGTGCTCAGGTGGTTCATAGGGTATCAGCTGAAATAAATATATAGTCCCAAATTGGAAAAAGACTTTAAAACATCAGACTACCTACCTAAAGGAAGAAAAATTAAGTTAGCATATAGTTATCAAGACGAGCTTAGTGAGAAAAGTGCATTTTACCTTGTAAGCATCAATAAGTATATTAAATTATTCTCTTCCAGTTTTATTCCCATTCATTTCCAAAATCTTAACTTCAGTTAGCATGCAGACCTTGTAAGGATTAGATGCACTTGATCTGGGCTCAATTTTCTATTTTGAAACTGCCTCATCCTGCAGTGTGTCACTGGGTGAGAGAAAGCAGCACCCTTGGAAGCAAAGACTCCGTAGCAATCACAGAGCAACACATGGCTTTAAAGAAAGGCTCAGGATTAGTGTCAAGAGCAGCACTAGCCTTTAATTATGATTTTTATAGGCACAAACAAGTTTTGTGTTGATTTTTAGTTGGCACAGGCAGAAGCCCTGACAACAGGAGGGTTTCCTTCTCTCTTTGCACTCAACAGTTATTTCTGCATTGGGCTGCTTCCCACAGTCTCTTTTTTTAATGAATAAAATTTGCAGTTTAGGGAACTGACTGAGAACCTGAAAAACATTAAAAAATGCTTTTTTTTTTTTTTTTTGAGATCATGTTCATGTTTACCCAAATCTAGTTTGGTGTGTGACGATGTGAATATTTCAACTAGCAAAAGGCAGGGCTCCTTGATGTAGTTAGTAAATAACTAGAAAGTTTCAATGAGAGGGACTAAGCCTCTGGCTGGTATTACCAATTTCTGTTTAATACCAGTTTAACAAGTATATAGTGGCTCCTCTCCTGCTTGTCATACCCAGCTTGTTAAACTTCTCACATAGCTCTCTCACAGCTTTCCATTCAAATTCAGGGTTGGAACCACAGTACTTTAAAGTGTTTATAAATAGCTCTCATGCTTTACCAACCTGCCTTCTTTCTGCTTGAGCCTGAAGTAATGAGTTAGGTGCTTGCAACTGCTGCATTGAGGTTGTGGACTCTCACCTGCTTTATTGCTGGCTTAAAATACCTTATTGTTGTAATCTCTTAATAGCCAGCCGTCAAACTCACCAACTACTCATTTAGGGATAGGAGGAAGAGGCAAGAATGTTACCTTCATGCACATGAGGATTTATGTCCAATTCCTTGTTTCTCATCACTGCTTGAACTGTGAACTGTATTTGTGTAAAAATTAGCAATAAATAAACTCCTGACATGTCTTGTAAACATTTTAAAACTGGCAACAGAACTGTATGCTGGGACAGAATGGAAAATATAACTCCAAAATCTTGCCTGGCATTCTCCTGCTTCCAAATGCAAAGGAGAGAGCCTTTTCCAGAGAAAGATCTGTCATAGCTTTGAAGCTTGGCTTTGGTTGAAAATATAGTTAGGAAAGTATTTACTTCATCCTTGCTTCTGAAAAACTATTCCTAGTAAAGAAAAAAATTAATAAAGCTGTCTTTTTTATTATACCATGGGCATTTAGGTGACGGCCATAGCCTTAAGATATTAAATTAACATGCTTTGTGGAACCCTAGTCAATTCAAAAGTCATATTGGAGTATGACTTACAAGAGAACTAAGCAGTCTTGCCCTAAATGACTAGATATCTCTGTTTCAGAATTGATGTAACCCCTGCACTTTGGCTAGGGAATACTGCAAATGCTGAAATAATGGTTTCCCATTATTCCTTTGTTTCACATCAGAAAGCAAAAGTATAGCAAAGAAAAAAATTGACCTCTTCACGTGCTTTTAGAACAGCTATGTCCAATGAAATAAAAATGAAAGACTATTTTCATAGCTTCTCATATTTATTGCCAAGTAAGAACCAGCATGTTACATTTAAATTTTAGGAAAGATATAAGGCACAGTTAAGTATAACTATAACACTTTTCAAAGAGAGTTATTATTTTCATACATGTTGTTTCTTTATCTACTCAGGCTGGGAGCACAGTAATCAGATGAGACTATTGGTGGAAAAGCTCAGAGAACATGGTGGGAGCTCTAAGAGAAACATGGATCCTCTCTCCTGCACAGTGGAGACATAAAGCTGCTTGTAAATTATGTTTGGAGAAACAGGAAAGGGAAATGGGAAGATTTTCAGGAATATGGGTGAATACTGGATTGACTTGCTTTCGAGCAGCAGACACACAAAAATTACAAATTAAAATCCTACACCTTTGTCTTTTTCAGGAATTTTAATTAAAGGGGCCTAGGACAGAGAAGGAGAAAATGGTCTCATCTCTGAGCTTCCAGACCAAGGAGAAATTCCCTCTGCATCACATGGAGGTAAATGCTTTTATCATTAATATTCTCATTATCAAATTAATCATCTTGCTGCTCTTCAGTGGCAAATGCTCTGACTGCTGTAGCTCTTCTGTGCTTTTGTTTGCAATAAGGCTCTTCTCTTTCCCTCCTAATTTTTATAAAGGTCTCAGCATTCACATAGACTGCAAGCATTGGTCTTGTTTTTTATTGTCATTGCAATAGAAAAATCCATATAAGAAAATACAGGCAAACCAGAGCATGTTTTGATATTGGTGTTTGTTGCTGTCAAATAGATTTTCTGGGAGCTACAGGGTAGAATATAGCAGGAAGCATCTGTTTAGTACTGTTGAAAAGTGTTTAATAATACACAATTATTACAATTTAAAAAGATTTAGTACTTAAACTGTATAGTTGAAGATGTCCCTGCTCATTGTAAGAGGGTTGGACTAAGAGACCTTTTAAAGCCCTTTCCAACCCAAACTATTGCATGATTGTATATAAGATTTTGTTTCATATTTATAATCAACACATACCATTAAACACCCCCTCAAATAAAAGAGGGCTTTCCCTTTATAAGAGTAAAAGATGGTCATTAGAAGGAATTAGTATTTGTTACTAGAATCAAAGAGGTAGCAGGATATTTTGCTCAAAAAGAAAAGGAAAAAACCAATTATTTCAAATGACAACTTGCTACTTGCTTTATCAATGTAGTTATATTTTGTTTCTGTAAGGAAAAATAAATTCTTCCGATTTCACTTGTCATGTTATTTTAGTTATTTTTTGCATGAAAAGGCAAACATCCTTTTCATGGGACATGACATTGAGAAGCTTAACTTTTTAAGTTGTCATATTGCAATAGTGCAATGTCTTTGAAGTTATATTTCTTGGTGTAGGAATTCACTGTTTTATTGAATAAGTCTCTAAGTACCTGATTTCTTGGTTATTTTTACAACAGCTAAAATTATTCATTAGACATCGAAAGCATATTAAAATATTAATTCAGTTTATGAGATGCATTTTTAAATAGTTTGTCTGATGATGTTCTTAAATTCCAAAGCAAATTATACTTCGAGTCACAACATTGCTCTCCAGTATAAATTTCTACTGGAAGATTTCTGGGTTTAGTATACTGGTTAGTATCAGCAGAAATCAAGTCTCCTTTTCTACAAGAAAAGGAGGCAAAAATTGACAGACTGCCCTACTTTGCAGAGGACTAAAAAAACGCTTGAAAGATGCAATTCTGGGAAAAATTAAAAATTAACTCTATATTTACATATATTTTGCAAAGTGTTGAAACATTTGCACTTGTTAGCTGCTTGCTAGGTAGTATGACTGCTTCTGAGTGTATTTTTTCATACACTCTCCCAAATGGCTCTGCAGAGATATAGATATAAAGCTACTATGAGATTCAACTGTCCACTGAAGCATCATGTTCCCCAGACTTCAATGTTTTGTAGGTCAGTGGGGTATATAGGCAAAGGGAAGGAATTTTCTCAGATTGGTTTTGCTGGGAAACTGAGAAGTCAACTTTGTGGCAGGGAGAGCAGAAAAAAAACAAGACAGGAATGGTTTCTCCTTACTACTCTATTTTTAATTAGGTACTTGCCCTTCTGGAGAGGTGTGGAACAATTAATGGTCCTGGATCAAGATCTGAGAACTTCAAGGTAAGTTTCTGTCTATACTGACTGTCCTAAACAAGGACAATCTGCTTGATATTCTGCTGTGAGTGAACTTACTGAATTTTAAGTGAGTGAAAGCTCTCTCAGTAATACTGGGTTCCTTCCTTGGTAACAGCCCCTGAAAAGACCTGAATGGAAAACAAATTTCCTTCATGCAGGAAAAGAAAATAGAAGTCACATATTTCTGACAGGACAGTTTTGGCGAAGATAAAAATGGCATTTGGCTGGCTGGTTTTCCATCAGTGGATAGACTGTCTACCTCTTCAGCTTCCCAGGACAGTCACCCTGCCAGTCACCTGTCAGCCAGGGAGAGTGAGAATCAGATTGACTGTGTGAAGGAGTGGGGATCTTATTGCTTGGGAAGCCACAATGGATGAGGAGCTGCTCTGGCTTCTCTGCTTCCACCATGGGAAGACATAGAGTCAGGATTCACAGGGTTCATAAAAAAAAAAAAAAGAGAAAAAAAGGGTTAAATGTTGCTTGTAACCAAAACCCAAAAAATTCTTCTCCCCAAAGATTTACAGCTAAGACTCCCTGAATGATGAAAAAAACAGCATGTAGATGCTTTGTCAAGTAGTAAAGATCAGAGGTCCATATACTGAGAATTTTTAATTTTAGAGTGGTCCCATGATAAGGGTGATGCTATAAGTATAGTCAGGTAAGCCAGACATGCCCAATAATTTTATTATCTAAAAGTAAATGCAGACTTCTATTCTGTTAAAATGAGTTTTCTCAAGGGGAGCTGTATTATTCAGAGCAGAAAAGGAAGTAATAGAATTCTTTAAGTGATGGGGGGAAAACTTTATTGAATGTACATAATAGCAAAAAAAAGTCATTCTCATAGGTCTATTAGAGTACATTCAGACTCTTAGAAAATCACAACTATTGACAGACTTAGAAGACAAAAGATCTGTATAGAAAAAAAAAACCTGCTCTAATTATTGGATAGCTTGCAATTAGAGAAAAGCAAAATCAAACTGTCCATTGATAGGTAGTGAGCAAGTATAGAATGAGATGTGCTGAAAATATTGTTCTACTGATTTCAGAAACTGTAAAATAGGAGTTTCATTGATAACATGGAGTTATACTTAGAAGCAATTTTTGTTGAAGATGGTTTTTGTTGAAGAGGATTTGTCAAAAGCAGCTGTTTTGTCTTCATTTTACATCATGAAAGAAGGAAAGTGAATCATCATAGTGTCTGAAGTGATATAAAGAAATGATCTAATGACAGTAATTTGTCTACTGCTACCTTTTATATTACACTATAGATACAAGGTTTGGCCATTGGGCAGTTTGAAGCAGACATTGAAGTTTTCAATCACAGCAAACACAGTCATGATAGGCCTTAAAAAGTAGCTCTGTTAAAGCAATGCTATTTGTAGCATTAGAATGCAGTTGTATGTTCAACTTTACAATTGCCACTAATTCTATATCATGAATCATAGCTGAAAAATACAGGTGTATCTCTCTACAGTAAATTTTAAGAGCATGCAAACCATGGGATGCATTTTTAGGTTGTGGAGAGCAACAGTCACTTGAAGAGACCCACATCAGATGTCACAAAGTATGGGTTTGGTCCTGTGCTAAAAAAAAAATCCCTAGACACCAAACTGTACTGACAGATAGTCCTTGGGGCTTTAGGAGTCACTTGGATGTTTGGACTGAAAGTGTAACAAAAGTTTTCTCGATGCTTATGTGCATCTTGGACTTCCTTCTAACCCTTAAAAACAATAACCCACACATTAGGGTCATGCAGCTTCAGTGAATCCAAAGTGGTTTGCAGTGGTGTTATGTTTTGCAAGGCAGATTTGTCTTTAACTTGGATTGTCCTGGAGTGGGAGGAGAGGATTGTCCATCAGAAAATGGTTAGTTGGTGGTTTTCTGCTTTCTGAAGGCAGTCTGTGCAATGTGGAGTCTGGGGAAACCAACTTGTCTGCTGCCCAGGCATAAAGTCCTTCAGCAAGTGAGATTGAGCCATATATTCAAACAAACACAAGCCAGCACTTCACTTAATGTGTTCGTTAGATTTCTCCTCCTTTAGCCAGCACTACTGTAATCTTTAAACAGTGTGACAGAAGTACACTTCCACTTCAGTTAATGGATTTATCAAATACCTTATTTCATGCTTTCTGCTTTTGATTTATGAATTTTGATCCCAGAGACAAGGACCCTGTGAGTATTGATTGTGGAAAATGTCAGACTAACAGAAGTTAATTTCGCTTGTACATGTGGAAGTCTGTGATTCCCTGACAGCGCTGTCTGTGGAGAACGGGCTGTCACCCAGCCCAAGCGACGCCACAGCAGCCAGCCCCTCCACCCTGAGCACTGCCATGAAAGAGAATGTGGGACTGGCAAAGGGGTCAAAGAAAAGGATGCCTGGAGCCAGGGCAGGGGAGGAAGGGGTGAGCTGCTGTGGATCCTGTCCCTCTGTGACTCCCTGCACATGACTGCAAGGCACCTGGTGGGATTATGAAATGTTACCCTGCCAGCACCACTACTAGTCGATGACACTTCATTTATAAATTAGCATTCATTGCAAATTATTAAAAGCATTTCTTTATTTTAATTGGCAGAATCAAAATGTCACTTCTACAGTGGGGCACTTTCGTGATAGGTAGTAGATGATTTTTACTTGGTCTTTGTACCTCTTGCATTTGAGAAGGGATTAAAAACTTCTAACATCCTGCTATGTTTTAATTTTGAAAGAACATGTTATCTCAGATGGCAGAAAAACAGGGAATAAACTCTGTATGTTAGATGAAAATGAATAAATGTTGCCAGGTCTTGTTTCTTCATTAGAAAAAAAGAGATTCTCGCTAGACATTCACTTTGATGAAGGTGAAAAGATGCCCACTGGGTTAAGCTGAAATGGATTAAGCTGAAATAGGTTAGCCATTTGTTTTACCCCTGTAATCTGCTTTTTTATTGACACTTTTCACTGGACTTTCATCTGGCACTTTTTGACTAGGATAAATATCACAGAAAAAGTAAACCACATTGGTTTTTGCTGATTTTTGTCTTAAAATTAGATTGAAAGTACATATGTAGGATGAAATGCTAGAAAAGTACAATAATGTAGGATGAAATACTAGAAGCTATGAAATTGTTAAACTCTCTATCCAAAGTTAAATGCTAAAGTTACAATTAAAAAGTGTTCAAAATTATAAATGCAGACAAATACAGATAGCTGACCACAGGCACAACAATAGTCTCATGGCTGGAACTGCAGAAGGAGTGGAGAATAATCTGTGCTTCCCCTAGAGAAATATCTTTATTTTTTCCCACTTGAAAGACTAATGTCACTCTAGATATTTGAAGAGTTTTGGATAAAAAAACGGTGTGAAAGAGATAGAGAGGGAAAAGGTGCAAAAAAGAGATTCTATCACTTTAGTTACACTTTAAATGACAAAGTATGAGCTCAGGGCATGGGGGCATGCTACTTAATGTGAAGGCAACATAAACAGGTAAAATGCAAAAAGGAATTTTTGTGCTTATGACCATGGGAGGAGGGGAGAGCAAAGTCCTATGGGTTTGTCTCCTTAATCAGCATATTTGAAAACAGTGAAGTGTTAGGTTACATAATGACAGTAATATTTTTTTAAACAAGACTTTTTGAGAAAATAGCACGGATTTTATTTTTTATTTTTTAAATCTGGACATGAACTCATTAAGGAAATAGCCTAGATTTCATCTTATTTAGATATTTCATGGGAAATAAGGCAAACTTTGTTGGCTTTAATAGCTGAAAAAGATGGTATTAGAATGCAGATCAACTTTCAGCCAAAAGGTCTTTACCACAGAATATACCTGTGCTGCTCCTCTTTGCCTTTGGGAGAATCCAGTTTATCCACTTGTGGAAGAGGAGGAACACATCATCATGAGAGGATTGTTTATAGAAGGGAGGATTAGAACAGAGGTTGCAGGCCAACGACACCAGAGTAAAATATGTACCTCTTCAAAGATCTTCACTTGTACTCCCCTAGAACAGAAACTGCAAAGCTCCAGACAAAACTGTGTTAAGAGAGAAAAAATAAAATTTGTAGATATTGCACATAGATGCAGGTAGGGACGTGTATGGATCACACACTTAAATGCATACATATAAACACCTCAATGTGTCTGGATGTTAAAACTAATTTCAGAAACGTTTTCTCTTTTAGATTCTTTTTCTTTCTCCTTCTTTCTTTCTTTCTTTCTTTCTTTCTTTCTTTCTTTCTTTCTTTCTTTCTTTCTTTCTTTCTTTCTTTCTTTCTTTCTTTCTTTCTTTCTTTCTTTCCTTTCTCTCTCTTTTTCTCTCTTTATTTCTTTTTTAAAGAGTTGATAATCATTGATGTTAGTGATTTGTTTTGTTAAATATCTTTCTCTATGGTGGAGCAGGCTGTATCATCACCTTTTCAGCTGTTTCAACTGCACTTATACTACTCACATTGAGTCCATGGGGTTTTGCTTGAGACTTTGATTAAAAATGTCATCAGACATACAACATTTCTATCTAACAAGGATAGAAAAACCATTTTTTTAGTTTTCCGGAAATATTAAAGATATAATGGCAATACATAAAGAAGCAGGGGCTTTGTTTGATATAAAAGTTATGTACTTAATAAGGCACATTAATTCTATGTTTTTTACTAGAAGGCCAGAATTGTATGTGGCCATTTACATGTGCAATTTTAAGTCATATATACATGTTATCCTTTAACAGCAGTTTGACAAAATCATAGAGCCTTTGTTTAATGGAAACGAAAATGCAAACAAATACTCTGTTTCCTACATAAATAGACAAAATCAACTGCTTGGGAGCATGTCAAAAATATATTAATGTATTGCATATGGTTATATCACAATCATGCGTTTAAGTTTGAATCCTTAAACACATGTGCACAGCTTCATGTGTCCAAATTTACATAGTATTTCTAAACCAGGCATCAAGGAATTAAAGAGAATTGAAAATGTGCAAAAAATATTTTTTTCCACATCAAGCCATTATACATACTGAATATAGAACTTATATTTAAAGAAAGAATAAAATTGCAATATTATATTCAATTTTCTGTTAATGTCTTAGCTAGATGGTTCCAAAGAATAATATAAATGTTTTCAGGTATAATATAAATCACTCCTAAAAATTACTTAATGAGTACAGTTCTGAAAATGTAAGGCAATATGGCTTAACAAACACAAGAACTGTAAAGTGGATGTTCCATTTAAAAATTTATCTCGTTTTATAAAATGTCTATATTATTTGTGAAATGCCCACAAAGAAAAAACCTAAACATATTTTCAATGTGAAAGTAAATATTATCTTCAATAGTTCCAACCATTGCATTGTTTTCTTTTGTAGTTACAATTCTTCTTCAGGAAAAAAAGGCCTGGTTTCTTAGCTGTTAATTGCTCCTTAATAAACAGTGTTCATTGAAATCTCTTTGGTCTAGGCATTGAATGCGGACAAAGCATAAGGAAGCTGGGATTGTCAGAGGTGCCTGAACAATTTTGAATGTTGTCAGATATGTTACATTTTGCAAACCTGTCATTATTTGACCCATACTGAAACAGAAACATATTTTAATGTTAACACCGCCAAAAACGCCCCCACAAACCTCAGGCTATTCTGCCTTCCCCAAGAACTTCCTCATGGGAACCTGGACAGTGATGACCTTAACGAGACAATGTTTTTCTTTTTTCCTTTAACTGTGAAGTTTTCCATAGTGGTATCAACTTGAAAGTGTGGCGCTTGTTGGGCACTGCATCTTTTTTTTTTTTTCCAGTTAAAGGAGGGGTTACACTTTACATCACTTGCAAGAAAGGAAAGGAAGAGACTAGCTACTTTGTTTTAAGAAACAATGTACATGATGTCTGCATCTGGGAAGATGCAGCATAATGTATTGAGTCTGTTATAGATAATTTATGTAGATAGAAAAATATTTGGTTTTAAACAGTTTTAAATATGTTGTGATTTCCTGTTTTAAGACTTGCATAGGAAAATTGTTACTGTAATGGAAATATGATATCAACAAGCCTACTAATACTATGTAAAGAATTCTCTAAATATTAACAGATATGGATTGTGTGATAGTGGGGCGTTATTTAAAACTTTGCTGGCAGTAATGAGAAGTGGCGAGTGAAATCCACTCTACTTGTCTGTCACAGGATCATCTTAAATCCATCCTAAGGAAACCTGTATAACACTGGTCTTGTTCATAATTTTGTTCTGGGGAAATAAATGTATATAATTTTAAATATTTTTTTCTGTAAAGAGACACACATAAATGGCATTAAGAATGTTGTTTACATGGGTTTTTTCTGCAGTCCTTCCTCTAAAAGCAGGGATTCCCTATACCTCTAATATGTAAGCATTTAAGAGGCTTAAAATATATATCTAATAAAATCCAGTAGGTCTAAAATGAATATCCATTGTCATGAGTTTAAATCTAATGATTTTGGATTTACTGCAATAGCCTGCTTTATTTACTGTATTAGCAATAGTATAGCCCTACTGTGATGCTGCTGTAAATGTAATTATGTGGAGATGTTTGAATTATTTTTTAGTAGTCTTCCAATTAATTTTGTTTTTTCTTTCTCAAATAACCAAAAATGCTGACAAATTCAGAAAGATGCTTGCACAAAAATCTAATTTCGTCAGCTATATTTTCTGTCATCTCTTAGATGCATTTTTTAAGAGAAACTCCTAGGAAAAAGTTGAATTTGAGATGCTGCTTAATGCTTAATTTTATTTCTGTTGAAAAAATGTGTTAAAGAAATACCCTTGCTTTAGAAAGCAATGTCTTCCAAATGAGATGTGAGAGGGGAGAAATTTTATCTTCTTTGAAATGCAGGATGAGAATCTGAATTTGAAAGCAACTCTGTCTAAAATAATAATTTCATTAAAATATTTTTTCTTTGACATTTTTGAAGTAGTTATGGGCTTGGATTTTGTTTCTTCTGATTGAAGGAAAACTGGATGAATAGAAGGCCCAAAACCCTGATCCCAAGCCCCCTCACACTCAGGTGGGATACTCTCTTAATTTGAGTTCTAATGTACGATGTAGAATTCAAGTAGCCTTATCTTATACTTATTGATTTTGAGACTAAAATTTTAACTTAACCAGTAGAAAGCATCAGAAAAGCCTATTGCTAGAGAGATTTAAAAGTAACATCTTTGAGTGTATTTATTATTTGTTTCATAAGACAAATATGATGGAATTATTCTCTAGAATGCTTCTCAGATTACACATGATTTTTACGATGGTTTAATGCTTGTAAATATTGCGACCATCTCAGACTCACTCTGGTTAAACTAGATCTGTCTGGAAAGCACCACTCTTTCTAAACTTGCTTAAATATTCAGGTCTTTATTAAAGCCCCTTGGAGTTTTTGTGTCAGTGATTTACCACTGTTTTAAATATGCTGTGGCTGCACGGCAGGCTGAAGACGCGACTATCTTCGGTCTGCTCTCCTCCGTGCAGGAGTTGTTTTCCCCATTCCCTGGCAACAGGGAGCAGATAATGCCCCGGTCCCAAGCACAATGCCGTGTTGTTTGCCCAGCTCCCGTCTCCTTCTCCCCTTTTTCCTAGATGCTGGTGTGGTGGGTATGGCTAACAGGCTCCACCAGCTGACATATCAGTGCAGACATAATTGCTTATGAATGGTGTGGGGAGAGAGGAGTGAGGGAAGAAATAGAACAGATAACAAGCAAAGGGAAAAAGTAGCACTGTAAACAAGCAGCATAGTTTTTTCCCCTCCACAGAGCAAGCTTTTGTGACTGGAGGCAGTATCTATGTGCAGCCTGACTTCTAATCCATATCGCAAACAGCTTCCAGATGCCTGAATCCCCACCACTATTCTGGCATCCCTACCCTACACAGATGCCTGTCTATGAGGGGGGTCTATAAGTAAAATTGGGTGTACTTTACTAATCATTCATTTCCAATCTTCCTGAAGGGGAACTTTTATTAATAAACTCTTTTCATCTGTCTCTTTGATTAGGAAGAAGATAATCGCTTAGTCATGTGAAAAGGGGGAAAAAAAAAAGATTGCTGGGGGGTCGCCTTTTCTAACATGTGCCTGAGTGGAAGGAAACAAATAAAAACCACAGAACAATGTGGGTACTAAATGGTTCCAGTTGAGCTTGAGTGGTGGAGGGGAGTTTGAATAGAAACCGTGGCGGCTGGGCTGGCCCCCCAAGGCAAGCAGAACTAATTCCCCTGATCCTGGCGTCCCTGCAGGCAGCAGGCACTCAGCTGGACCTGGCCAGCACAGCCGGCAGGTGCTCCAGCCCGGGGAGGGCGGGCAGGGACAGGCTCGTCACCCACCCCCCGGGGAAGGGTTGGCTCCCTGCAGGATGCGTGCCTCTCTACAGGTCGTAAAGTCAGTGAGAAGCGAATTTCAAGATTTTACTCTCTGCTGTGCTTCATTCTCAATATATCTTCCCTTGTTACTCTGCTCAGGTTACCACACTCAGGCTTACTGCTGTGCTAAATCTTGGGCTTTTCTGTCTAAGGAAATGTATGCTGTCTGGTGACCACCAGCACTTAATTACAACAGATAGGCTGGAGAGATATTTTCAGGCTAAGGCGAGTTTTTCTTCCAAACTATGCTGTGCTTCTATTTAAGCCATGTCCTGGGTTTGGCCCACATTCAAGAGCTGATTTTTAAGAATGTAATATTCTAATTTTAATAGATTGGTGAATTCGTGTCATCAGCTGGCATCAACATGTATCATCCCACTGATTCACCTGGAGCCCTGAGACTGATGGAGTATATTATTCACATAGGTTATAGTGTATTTAATTCAGTCACACCTATTCTTACTCCCCAAAAGGTTTGAATAACATTTCTTTCTCCTTTCTACTTTTATTTTTCATTTACCTTGCCAAAACCTAATTTGCATAGTTGAGAAAATGTCGATTTTTATTAATGTATTTTTATTTCCATACTCTACATATTTTGCAATACTAAGATTTCCAGAACAATTTTATGGAATGCTTTAGGCTCTGAAATCATGGCATTATAATATAGGCTTTCACAATGATTTCTATACTCCAAAATATAAATGTTAATGCAAAATTGCCACTTAATTACATATGTTCTGTAACATTGCATTTAGGTTTTCTATTCTCCATCATGATAGTAGTTATTAATTCTATTTTTATTTCTAGGAACAAACCAGAAAGAATGGAAACTTCAATAATTAATTTCATACTGTTTTTAAGAAGATATTAGTTATCTATTAACTTCAACATATCTAATCAGAAATTTTAAAATTTCTGATGTTTCACTGTTCTGGAGGTTCCATGTGTTACTTTTACAAGGCAATAATAAATGCTTAAGGCATATCTATTTTTTCCTACATTTCAAAACTGTCTGGGGTCAAGCATTTCTGGAAGAGAAAAAGAAACTTGCTCATTCATTGGAGATAGGGCTTTGGACACTTGGATAAAATTGGATTTCTTGTCTGACTTCTGCAAAGCCTGATTTGAAGCCAGGTTTTCCAGGTGAAACCCTGCTGGTCTGTTGATTTCTCTGTGTTGATAAAGGTGCATTTTCACCAGAATTTTCATTCAAAACTTTTGAATCTGTTTTGAATCAAGAGGTGTAAAAATGGATATGTTACTGAAAAAAAAAAAGACATTCACAGATACTGAAAAGACATGCACAGATGATATGATGGATCAATTTAATCAATAAATTCATGAATCTAATAATGTATGTATTAAATATCAGGAAAAAATATGACTTTTCCCATAAATGAAAGGTATTCTTTATATAAAACTTGTGCTGGTATTAAAATAAATGATCAATGGGGTTTTTTAAAGCAAGAGTTTAATAATGCTTGACTTTTTCTTCAAATCTTTTACTTTAGAAATCCGTAAATAGGAAAAGAATTTTACTTGCAAATTTTATGAAGATTGAGTGTCTCTTACAAAGAGGAAAACTGGAGAAAATAGAATGTAAACCTGAAGAGCCATTCAATTAAAAAGGAACCTGAGATCTTGTGTTATTTTTATATGAGGAATGTATTTGTAGATGCAGAAGACAGCAAAAATAACCTCCAGCTTGCATGGTTGCCCGAACTGCCATGCTGCAAGCAAGCTGAACAAATGTGAATGTAGCCTGAGCTGAACATGGCTCCTCTCTCCTCAGCCCTTGTATGATGGTTCTCACTGCTGGGAGGTATGGGAAAGTGCCCCCAAAAGGTGCCCAGTGGCAGTGAGTTTCATAACATCCAACAGCTTGTGGTGCTTTTGTACCATCCCTTACACAGTGGTTGTTTGTTATATTTCAAGGACTCCTTGGAAGAAATCAGCTGATCCCAAGGTATGAGTTGGAAAGGCAACAACCTGTGATCTAGGGTGAGATGTGAAGAGTGCTCCTTAATGGACTTCAGCAAAAACTATCATTTAAGCTCCTGATGGTCATAACCTGAATAAGGGTATTTGTTCTTATTGTTTTCTTTCTGATTCTGTTCAGGTTATTGATTCAGTCTACTGTGTATTATATATCTCTTTGTGAATGCTGATTTTTGGTTGTACCAGCATTTCTGTGTTCTCCAGCTTTAATCCATAGCTATCTGCAGCAAGAGTAGAGGAGTGGAGTATGAAATGCAAAATGAGGGTTTAGTGCAATAATGATATCATTGGCTAAGTCATATTCTGTCTGCTGCTCAGTCCTGTTCCTTCAGCATTGGAACCTGTCCCCAGCAAAAGTCCCTGCTTGCACAGGGATCAAAGGCCTGGTGACCTGTTCAAAGGAGAATTGGCACCCTGTTTTTTTAAGTTCTTCTAAGCCTTCTGATGTTTACATTCTTGTAACAAACTTTCTCACATATTTTATGTAAATAACTTCTTGTTTTACATTCTTTTATGGAGGAGGAGAAATTTGATGGTCTGTTGGTTTGTTCAGTGTCATTGTCTCAGTGTCATGAGAAATAGCACTCTCATCCTCCAATCCATTGTCACTTTTAGAAATCTATAAATGTTGGAGTGAGAAATTAAACCATCCTCTTTTTTACCTTGGAGAGTCCAGTGTCTGCGTCATTTTATTTCATGTCCTGAAGCAACAGAGAATGGTGTGCTGGTTTGGCAACCTGCAACTTTTACTAGTCAGAATTTTGGCAGCTTCCAGTGTATTGGGGCTTGAATGTGTGTAATATGGGCACACAAAGTAAAGTTGGTAATGGTATTGATTCAAGCTATGGCATGGAGGATAGCACAGGATCAAGCTGCAGGGCGTAAAGGTCTGCTAATTGCCTAACTTTATATGTGCTTTATGTAATGTTTAATTTTCAGTGTAGGCAGGGCATGGTGTATGGGGAAGATTCCGTTTCTATGGCACTTCTGATTCCCTGTGGATAGCAGTGAATGGTGTAGCTCATAAAACACTTGTGCATAAATGAAGTTTGCTGTGTAAATTTACCAGATTGTGACAAATTTTCCTTGGCTGCAGAAAAATCCCCAGGAAAGAATGTATTTGGAGACCAAAGCATGTAAAAACCATGATGTGTGTTGTGCCAAAAAAAGGAGAAAAATCTAAAAATTTCATGGCTGATAAACCTTTAGTCTAATGATGAGAAAGGCATTATCCCCAAAAATACAGGTGCCACTTCCCTGTCAGTACACAAGCAGTCATTTTCATTATTTTAAATTTAACAGCATATTTACTCCCATGTGTGGCAAAAAGGTCTTGGTTAATTTTTGTATGCAATAAAAGGACCTTTGGGCATATTTTACCTTAATGCTTTTTGCTTTGTTTGAGAAAAAGAGCTCTCAATCAGAAAAGGAAGAGATTAACTTAGACTGCAGCATAGATGCTGGCCTGTTCAGTTAAATGCACTGCTGATAGTAGGTATACCAAATCATGAATAATAATAGATTGTTCCTTTGCTTCTAAAGGTTCCTCCTTTTGAGTCTTTCTGAGGAAAAAGGAGATAGTTTAAAGAGCAGTGTGAGATTTCAAAACAATCTAAAGTTTTGAATGTATACTGAATACCTAAAAAAAAAAATCAGTCTGTTACACTAAATCATGTTTTGTTAGCATTTGATTTCTGCTGCAAAATACAAAAGCTGTAGCCTTTGGTAAAATGAACTGAACTAAATAACATATGTGCCAGTTTACAGTAAAGAAGTTTTTCCTCATATGCAGGTAGAACTTCCTGTGTGTCAATTTCTGGCCATTTGTTCTTGTCCTGTTGCTTGACACTGTGAAGAGCCTGGATCATCTTCTTGGCACCCTCCCTTCAGACACTGATAGGCACTGATGAGGTCCCCTCTCAGTCACCTCTTCTTGGGGCTGAACAGGCCCAGCTCCCTCAGCCTTTCCTCATAAGAGGATGCTCCAGTCCCTTGATCATCTCTGTTGCCCTCCACTGGAGCCTCCACTGCCCTCCATCCAACAGCTCCATGTCTGCCTTGTCCTGAGGAGCCCAGAACTGGACACAGCACTCAAGGTATGGTCTCACCAGGGCTGAGCAGAGGGGCAGGATCACCTCCTTTGACCTGCTGGCAATGCTTTTCCTAATGCACCCCAGGATCCCTTTGGCCTTCTTGGCCACTGGGACACTGCTGGCTCAGGGACAGATTGTTGTTCACCAGGACTCCCAGGTCTTACTCTATAAAGCTGCTTTCCTTTGTGTTCAGTCTGTGTGGAGAGGACTTCTTCAATCCCATTCCTCTCTTCCACCAAGCATTGTTGTGATATTTGGCTGGCTCCCAATCTCTCCTTGAATAAACCCACTCCTGTTATTTAATGGAGTTTGATTATTATATTTACAATTCAACTCCTCAACAACCTTAAACTCTGTGGCAAACCAGAACATGACTTTGAAACAGGGTTTTATTCTGTTTAGTGGGGTTTTTTTTAAGACAAACCTGCAGTTACAGTCCTTTTTTTGCTTTATTTAACCACAGTCTTGCTGTTATCACAGTATACTGCTCCTGCAAGTCAGTGCTAAATTTTTATCCTATTTTAAGGTCTGCAATACACCACCTGTCACAGCATACTCATGAAGTCAATGGTTAACTGAAATTATCTTTCATAAATAAATGAGATTTTTAAATGTGAAAATTAAGAAATCTTTGCCAGGCCAACTGTGATTCTCTAGTTGGACAGTAGCTCAGACCTGTTGACACCCAAGCTTCTACTTATGCCATCAGACTATGCTGCCTTCTGACTGAAGAGGATGTTTCCCAATTAGATGTAAATTATACGGTTTTATATATTATGTTTAATTAAAGAATGAGCAAATAGTTGTGACAACTGGCAAGATGGTTATTTTGTACCATCTCAGGCTCAGCTACAGCTACAAAAGGGGCATGCAATCAGCAGTTGTCTTTAAAAAGAGCAGTTAGAATAAAATGATTAGTTTAATCAATTTAGACCTATTTTCTTAAACAAATGGAACTCCTAGAATTGCTTGTTTTGTTCAGACTGGAAAAAGACTTTGTATGATAGAAAAGGGGAGGTTTCAAGTACCACCCCTTTGTCTTGCAAAGAGGAAATTATTTCATATAATTAACATTTCCCTTAGATTTACTAACAAAATGTGCTTACCTGTGCTCAGAAACACTAATTTACTGACACAAGTGACATCTCATAAGAAGGAATAATTATTTTTGAACTTTAAAAAATATTTACATAGAAAGTATACAAGACTTCCTTTCCTTGATTTACTTATCGTTCATTAAGAACTATTTAGAACATATGCTGGGATAGGAGGTTGGGAGGTCATTTTAGCAGAAGCCCCACAAAACTACCTACTGTCTTGATAACAATAGTTTCCTTCTGCATGCTTGTCATACAGCCATTTTTCACAGTGCATAAACAGTTGAACAGCATGTGAGTGACTCAGGGACTTGAAACGTGTTTCTGGAATTTGTTGAATTGCACACTATAATCACTTAATCTGCTCCAGGTCAGTTAGGATTTTCTAGTGCATAAATACACAGGCAGAAAACTCATTCCAAGACAAGCTTAAAGCAAAGTATAAGTGTGGCAGGTCCTATTAATTTCCTGTGAAATCTATCCTTTATTTTTAAAATGCTATTTGTGTGTTTTGGGTTTTTTTTTTTTAAGGAAAGATGTAATACCAGACTGCAGAGGTCTTCCATATAGCCTGGTGAAGTTGGTAAGAATCTTTCCACTTAAGCACACAACATTTGGACTGGATCATGTTAACTATAAGCTTCTACACACTTTCTCATGTGAAGTTAGTTTCTTTCATTACACGTGAGACACTACTTTGTTGTATTTTAAAACTTGCAGGTGTTACTACATTTTGACTCAGATTCTGAAGCATGCAAAATACCTTACTGTTGAGCTTGAATGAAATTAGTTGCTTGATGCATTAGCAATCTATTAATTTCACTTCTATTGAAATTTGTATACACTACCACTATAGTGATACTCCTAATCAGCAATACACATATCCTTATCAGTGTACTTTACATTACAGTGATAGATATTGATTGCGATGTGCTTAATGGATTATCGGATATTATCTCCTCTGCAATTTGTAAAGAATTAAGTTCATAGTTTTCTGTTCTGGGATCACAAAAAATTTGATTTTCTCTAATAAGGTATGATTTATAACTGGAGTAGACAAATGATTAGTTTTCTCTAGTGTCTGAGGATTACATTTCTGAATGCAATTTGGACATATAGATCTAAAAGAATACAGATAAGAAAGAAATCAGATGTTCATAGAAATTGTGGCATTCAGAATCAATAGAAACCTAATAATTCTAAGTACCTCTTATGCTAAAACATAAAAGCTTTAGAGATAGCACTACCCAGCACACTGCTAATGTCTTGCCCAAGAAAATGGAATGCAGCCCTGGCAGTCCATGGCTTAAATATTTCAAAGCTTAGTTGAGTTTTAAAGTAGGTTACATAATGTATTAAAGTCTAACAGTCATATATGTTCATTTGATGCGTAAAAAATTAATTGAATATCATTCATTGGCTTGTTATTTAAAGAGTTATTTGATGCATTTCCTCTTTTTAGCACTGACTTCAGAGTTAGCCCTAAACTGTTGTCTAAATTCAGTTTGTTCTACATTTTAGTGATGAGTAATCATGTGGCACACATGGCACAACAAACTGAAGATCCTAAACCTCTAGAAATCTTTACTGGTTATTGATAGGTCAATCCTGAACTTTTTCTTCTTCTTTTGGTTCTTTTCTTTGTATTTCCCTGTGAGATGAAAGGTTCTTTCTAGCTGAGGCACCTACAGTCTATATTTTTGGCCATAAACTAAGACTTATAAATATAATATTCTTTTATTCAATAAATACCATGTATTTTATACTGAGCCCTATATGGTCCATTATAAAGTATATCCCTATTTATAATTCTATAATGTAAAAAAGTCAAAACAAATGTAACAAATCAATAATTATTAAAATGCTGTAATCAGCCAAAACACAGATTTTGGTTACAGCAGACCAATAGTCTCCCATTTGCAGTCCTGCCTCACAGTAAAATGCTGAAAGAAAGCAGCAACTTGTTTTTAGAGAATGAGCTGGACGTGCTAGAAGTTGAGTTGGGGCAGCTATTTTGAATGGATATTTTCGATGTGGTGATGCAAATGATTACATTGTCTATGTCTGCCAGAAATGATGAATTAGTGGATCTGTTCAACTGATTCTTTAATGATGAATAAATTTTACAATCTCCTACTATGATGGAAAAAATTGCTTTGTCCAGATCTATATAGTCATCCTTATTTTGTCAGCTCATATTTGCATTGCAGCTTAACAATGAAAAAAATTGTCTTTGCAAATCGTGATTGCTCCAAACAACTGATTTAGTTCTAAACATTTGAAACAGGATAAAAAATGACAGCTACATTTGGGTAAATACATCAAATATACAGAAATGTATAAAACTTAATCACATCAATTATAGTGAAGCTGTTAAGCTGCAAATCGCACTGAAGAGTATGTTCAAAATAAAGGAGTCACCTTAACAGTCTGCCCATACTGTTCCTTTACATTAGTGTGAAACTAATTCTGCATCAGCGTGAAATTAATTGGATTTGGTTCATAACCAGATCTTAAGTATTATTTAGTTCTTACCAGAGCTACATACAAAGATGTGGAATTGTCAGTCATAAATCATGTTTGCTAATGGACTTTCTAGAAAGAGAGATATTCTTGTTATATGGTCATGAGAAGGAACTGAGCTTTAATCAGCCTGGTGAGTAAAACACAGACTGTATCTCTAGCAAAACCTACTGAAAGCAAGGGAAAAATAGCATATGTATGTGAACTCCCCAAGGTTGTAGTTTTTTCTTTAGGACCCAAAAGGGTTCTTTAACCTTGATGCAGAGGCCCTCAAGGATCTCAAGTGCTGCACCAAAGGTTTCATTCATTCATCTCTGAGGTAGAAAGCACAGCTAGCTTCCCTTTTTTAGATATTCCTATCTGAGATTGTTCAGTCTCATTATCAGTGAAGTGCTATAAAAGGAAATGTTTTGTGACCCCCAGAACAGTAATAGGGATGATAAAACCCTGAGAATCTCTCTCCCTAATTATTCTTTTTTTTTTGTCTATTTTGGATCTGAAGTTAAAGCATCTGGAAGAGCAAGCACTTTTGAGACTGATATTAAGAGTTAGGTTTTCCCATGCTCTCTCATTCTTGGTTGATTAGCAGATTAGTGTGCATGAGCAGGGAAAATATCCAGGCCTTGGAGATTTTTCTTATGGATAAATTATTTCAGTCAGAACACTTTCTCTCTAGAGAACAGCTACAGAACAAAACAAAACAAACAAAACAAACAAAAAAAAACAACCCTCGAGAATTACCTCAGTTCTTTGGACATAATCCTTTACCAAGCATGTTTGCAAAATAGAGTGAAACATTTTCGAACAATTTGACTGAATGCATTTCAAGATCCCACTCCTTTATTTTGAACAAGGCCATGACACAGCTATCTCTAAAGCAGGCTCTGCTCATTAACCTATCATCTAGGAGCATCTGGCTGACATCTAAAAAGACAAAATCTGAGAGTGAAGTATAAATACCACATCTAAGTTTCAGGAAAGCAACTAATACACAAAAAGATTAAATTCCTCGGCCAAGAGTTGACAAACTGCCACTGGCAGATCTCAGCTCCCAAATTCTGCAAATCTTACCTGAGTATTGGAGGAGATGGATTTTTATCTTGCAGAGACCCAGCTGTTTCTGTAGAGCTAAATGCTTGAAGAAGACTTCAGCTGTTTACATGCTGGAAATCTACATGCTTGAAGACCCAAAAACCTTGACAGTCTACATGCTTGAAGAGGACATAGTTTACACAGAGACTCAGATCTTCTGGTCTTGTGGCATGCTCACACCAGTGGAATAGGTGAAAAGTGCAGATTTTAACAACACGATTTTACATTGTTACTAGCTTTGATTCATGAGTTGAAGATTCACAAATCAATTTAAATTGTCTTGGTTGTGGGTAAAGAATTTTTTCACTGGATGGGTCATCCCTGATTAATTATGAGGAAAACACAAAGCAAGTTAAAATGTAGATACTTTTATTATATGATTAAAAAAAACAATCCTGAAAAGTGACCTAAAATCAATTCTATCTTTTGAATTACAGGTCTAGATAGGTCAGGTGGCTTCCTAGCTACAGCTGGTAGATGATACTGCCTGTGCAGCCAAATGCCTCCCCATTTGGACCCTAAAACTGACATCGACATAGTGGATAAAGAACAAATATCATTAATGTCTCTGCAATGTTGCCATTAACTTTGCAGATCTAATATCTATGTCAAACTCTGGCTTGTGGATCACTGACTGAAGGTAGAACAGCGAGGATCCCTGAGCAGTTGCTTTTCATTTCCCAGCTTATGACTGACCTAGTCAATTTGGATTTTGAAATATCACCAAATACGTCACAGGAACATTGTTAGAAGACAATCTGAATTTTGGATCCCCAGAAAATTACACTTTACTGAACATCAAAGAGGCATTATGGGTTATAGTTATTTTGTGTGATTATTTTTATATCAGTCATAGAGCTTCAACAATTTTCAGAGCTGTCAGTGAAACTGTGAAATAGCACAACTATGTCTGGCAGCAGACAGTGGGGAACAGAACAAGACAAAAAAATCCCAACAAAAGCTGCAAATAAAACCAGTGCACATTATGCAGAAATTGCCTTGGCATGCAGGTCATTGGTGATTTCATTTGTAAGTAATGTTTTGATTGTCACAGATTATATGTTGCTCTCATCCCCCTGACATTTGTTGTGCAGCGGGATTGATTTTTGTGCTCCAGTATGAAAAGGTCACTTTGATCAATGCAGTGTAATTGGCACTAAATTAGGATCATATCAGGTTATTTTGCTATTTAATGATGAAATATTAAAGAATAGCATGGGAAGATTGCAGGCACTAAAGTGCACTTTAAACCTGCTGTAATGATGTTTTATTTTGTGGGAAAAATGGAGAGAAAAACAACTAAAGTGCAGAAAATGACTGTGATGTATTGGAAGAGTGGCCTGGAATTACATATTTTCACTCGAAATAGACTGAAAGCCCCAGACACAAAATACCAAATCCAGCAGTCAGTCCTGAATATGTTATACACAGAGAGCCCTTCTTTAGAAGTTTGGATAATGCTCATTATACACTAGTCACATGTGTCAAGTCTTCACAATCTGCATATAATGACTGGGCAAAAGTAGATTGCTGAAGTTATGCACTTAGGCCATGATTCAGGGCAACACTTGAGACATGTTTGGCCACCACTAAACACAAAGGTAAATAATTAGGCTCATACTTAATGTACACCTGCATGGGATAGTTATAAGCACTTTATGTGCTTCCCAAACCACCATAGGACAAACATGTCAGGATTATTCAAAGGACAAACTTAAGCCATGCTTTATTTTTAAAAAAGTTTCTTTTTTAAGTACTTCTACTACTCTTTTAAAGTCCAAAAGTTGCTTGCTTCATCCCCTCTTTGTTTTAAGAAAACTCAGTATTACACTATCAGTATTTGTTGAACAGTCTCTGTAGTGTAAAGCCAAGGTTAACATCTTAACCTTTTAAGGTTGTACTGCAGCTAGATAATGTACTTAAGGAGAGCAGAGGTCCAAGGAGATTTCCTGCAACATTAGTTGCCTTTAAAGAGTAAGCTTTTGATTAAGATTTTCTAAAGAGTGGATGGTGAACACACCAATGTTCTCAATGTTAACAGTGAAACTCTCCTAAGGTGGGTGATGAGAATTAGGTATCAACTGTCATGTTCGAGCACCAGGCTTGATAGAACTTAAATGGGAATCTGAATGCTCAGCTCCTATTTAAATAAATAAACAAGTAAACACCCCAAGCAACAAATCACCAGCTAAAACCAAAAGAAAAGTCAAAAACCTCAGCCAGTTTCAGTCAATTCTCACCGAATCCACAAGGATTCTTTTCAAGTAAATGCAGTAGACAGTGCCTTAGATGAATTGTCCATTTAAAAAAATGGACACATAATCTTTAAGAACACTGACTAAACTTGAGTCTATTTCTTCAAGTATTTTTTAAAAATATAAGCATGTGCTGATAGGTTCTTCTGCTGATGTTTCCTATTTAATGAAAACATATTTAGAACATTATTTGGTCAATATTTTTTCAGACTTTCCATCTAAATAATGATAAGCATCATAAGCAGTGTTAATAGTGTATGTTATTTTCTCCACTGTAAATACATGGTCTCTTCAATTATTCTGAAATGCTGCTGAACAAGAGGAAGCAGCATAAGATTATACTTTTAAAGGCAGCTAATGTTGCAAGAAATGTGTTTGAAGCTTTGCTGCCATTAAGTATGTTATCTACTTGTGGCATGAACTTTGAATTGCTGAGATATTAACCTTGTAAGTACCGTAGAAATATCCTAAACCTATTAATAATTCTACAAAACAGTGGAATTGAAATTATATAAACCATGTAAGGTAACCCTGAATGACTTATTTAAATTTTTGTACCAGGCAATGTTTGTCCTAATCAATTCTTAGGACTTCACTAACTTTACACTGTTCGTATTAAGTCTTTGAACTGCTGGGCACATTTTGGATTTAGTTTAAAATATGTCTTTTAAAGTCTATTAAGAGAAGACCCACTACAAAAGGAAAACAATTTATTGGATTTCAGAGACTGTGTATGTATGAGTGATCCAGTCAGAAGAAATACTGTTTATCCATGGAAAAACAGACTGTCACAATCTGAAGAAAATTATCAAGAAATATATTGAGGGGCTGCAGGACCTGAGTGTGGGAGAGATGTGCAGGTGTTAAATATAAAAAAGCATGTTCCAAAATACCCTCAGGTGGCATATGCCACAATCAAGGCCATGATAGGCACTGATGCTGTGTCACAGCGTATTTGATCTTCCACTGCCCATGAACAATTTGCCTGTAGATAATGAAACTTGAATACAAAGGAAAGAAAATAAACATCTTTCCAGAATGAGCTGTATCTTGTCCTATTTTCAGAATTTTTTTCCCTACTTATTCAGTGGTTTTCACACATATACATAATAAAGGACATTAATAAAAAGAATAATGAAAAAATATCCTTCCACAACATACATCATTAGATTAAAAAGAGAGATTATACAGGAGTCCCTGCTTTGATATTCCATCAGTGGAAAGAAAAAAGTTGGTTCTGGATAGAGCCCTGTGTGTAAAGATAGTGGAGTTTTAACAGATTGCTCAAAGTTCTGTTGATCCTTTTAAAGATGTTTCAATAACAATTTACCTTATAGTATTTAAAACATTGTTTTAAATTAGTTTCTTTTATTTAAAAAAAAAATCACAACAAGGCAATTCTAAACAAATTTCTAAAAGAAGTTACTGTAATTTAAGAACTTCAGTACGCAGGCCCTCCACATGATTCAACTATAAAGAAAATGGGATCAATGCAGTGATACATGTAACACAGGAGTGATGGAAATCCAGAATGTGGGAAGAATGTGGCTTCAAGAGATGAATTTCTTTCTTGATTTTACTCTGATAATTGAACTCCCTCAGGAAGACTCGATGCTTTGTTTCTGCCTCAGAATTGAAAAGTGACTTTTTCTTAAATTGCTTGTAATCTAATCTCCCAGTTTTTTATCTCTCTGTCAAGAAATGCACATGAATGTCATGAAATTATTATAGTAGTGGAATGAGAAGACCAGTGGTTTATGATAAGTATTTCTGATGCTGTACTTTAAATACATATTTAAATTTTATAGAAATCAACACCTTAGATATAATTAAAATCATGACTGCATATTTTAAAAACACAATTGAATTAATACTGTAAAATATGCAAATAACTGAAAGTCCAATTTGTACAATTTTATTTAGTCAAACTGAAGTGAGTTAACATGTTTGTCATGTGAGATTCCTTAAATTCTTTGATTAAAAAAATAATTTATAAATAAATTAATAGATCGATTTAAATATCACCACATCTAAAACTTGCAATTGAAAATTTGAAGGAAGAAAGATGAAAATCCACAAGAGGGCAGCATGAATGAAAAAGGGCATGTAGCAAGAGAAAAATGCACTTCGAATAAGCAGCTTTTATCCAACTTGAACCCTCATCCTGCCTGCTGCGACTATTGAAAATGAAATTTTAAAAAAACCTGTCTTACTGGCTACTCTAGAGTTGTGTATGAAACATCTGTGGATGGCATACAACACCATTCAGAGTTCATGGTGTTATTGATGACACAATTTATTCCAGCTCATAGTAGGGAGTACCTGCATCTCTCTGCACTTTGTAAATCAATATATGCATGTGTTTCTGTTGCATATTTGTTGAGGACTTGTGACTTAGAAGAGATTATTTGCCTTTTAACCTTCATCAGGTGCTTCAGAGTGTGAAAATCCCTGCACAAAATAGGAAAAAAAATAGGGAATAATTTCCCATTTTTTCCCTTGTATTACTCATCTGAATCTGAGAACTGAGCTAGCTTCCTGCAGCTCATGCCGTGCCCCCATTCAGTTGCTTGCGGCAGGCACAGGATGCCTGCTCACAGAGCCACTCATGCCTGAGCACACGGAAGCTCCCACGCGAGCCAGCGCTCCGCCGTAATTTACGGACAGGTCCTTGGTCCTGTTTGCTTCATGCAGGCAGCGTGGGGCTGAGTGATGAGCTATGATGTCATTTCTCCCCAGCTGGGGAGCACTTACTGAGCCAGCCTTACACGGGTCAGTGGGTGAGGAGTACGGACAGGCAGCCCCAGAGGCATCCATCAAAGCAGCACGTTTGTCCTCCAGCTGCAGGGAATTCTGTGCTGCTCTCCCCTCCAACCCTCCAGCTTCAGGGAATTCTGTGCTGCTCTCCCCTCCAACCCTCCAGCTTCAGGGAATTCTGTGCTGCTCTCCCCTCCAACCCTCCAGCTTCAGGGAATTCTGTGCTGCTCTTCCCCCCACCGCCCCAGCCCTGTAGCACCACTTGTGGGCAGATGAACTGAGCTAGGCCACGTCCAGAGTGGGAATATTAGATGAAAATCCAAACACAGGCCGCAGATCTCACTGCAAATCAGCAGTCAATACTAAAAGGAGTGTTCAGGGAGCAGCAGGAACTTCCCACACAAACTGGTGAGCTGCAGAGAGTGTCTTGGAGGGTGCTTTCATCCTAGGTGGGCTCCATGCTGAACTGGGCAGTGAAGTGGCCACTGTAAGGAGCATGGATATGAGATGAGCAATTGTGGCACAGGGATCAGGGATCAGCATGTATGATGATTGAAGAAGAAGCACAAGACCCACTAAAAGCACAGATCTGAAGAAATTTAAACTCCTGCACTAGCAGGATGTTCAGCCAATGCATCAAACCTCTTTTTTTCCTTCTGACATCAATGTACAAGCTCTTCTCTTTTTTTTTTTTTTTTTTTTTTTTTTTGATTCTTCAACAGATATCATACCATTCTTTCTGCTCTCTTCAGTCCATCTGCAGTGGGACTGCAGTTTTGACAGTAGCTCAGGGCAGAGGAGGTTGGACTGAAGGCATGAATATGTTTTTAACCAAGGGGAAAAGTTAGATAACTCTATGTCTTTTGTTTTACCTGCCCCAGGCTCTGAAAGTGTTTTGCACAGACACATCATGAGTCAAGAACAGAAACAATTAATGCCTGGACCAACAAAATAATTTCTTCTTTTTGTGGATAATCGCATCATATCATATCCACAATTTTTATCATGTCTCACTAAACTTAACAATGCCAGAAACAGCTTATTTTAAAATATAGGCCCAGATCCTGTTTTCCTTTTTAGTGATGTGAACATTTGTAAGTTTTGGAGTTGTTGTTGGTTTTTTGTTTTGTTTTGTTTTTTCTGTGTACTTTGGCAGTATTAAGAGTTGTAACCTCTTGGTTTTGGCACTTTGGGCTAACTCTTTATTGTGACTTCTGGGTTCGAGTAGGTGAGTCGGTGTGTAAGACAAAAATTGGATTTGAATGAGTACTTTAAAATGAATACTTTAAAAATATCTGTTCACTCTTCATAAGGGATCTTATTACTACTCTCATAGATAAAATGAAAGGCTCTAACTCCATCTAATGTTCAAACTGCTGAGCACCCAGCATCTGTGTAATCTGCTTGCAAAATATGACAGCTTTACTATGGTAAAAACATGATACTCTTATACTATCATGGTTACACAACATAAAAACCATCTGATCCACACACTCAATATGATACAGCATAATATAATGCAGCACACATCCTTAATTGTAATTGTAATGGTCACTTATTGACCATTTCTAAAAAATTCTTAATATTGTTTTAATGTTTTCATGAATCACCTAATTTCGGTAAGTATTAGGATAAAAGACAAAAGTTTTTGCAGGACCACAGTGAAATCAGCAGAGTGATGAAAAATGAGAATACTTCTGTCACAACTAGAATTTCCATCTCATTCTTAAGATTTCATCTGCTTTTAAAACAAATTAGTACTCACCAAAAGCTTTGCCAGCACTATATTTGTGACATTCCATAATTTGAATGTTTGTTCTCTTTACATCATAGCGTGTCTCAAGTGAACACTGTCACAACAGAAGCTGTACTTGTGTTTATGGGGAGAGATCAGACCTGCAAGTGGACATGCATGGCTACACACACACAGCCCTTTCCTTCAAAGCCTATCTTCTTGTATTCAAATACGAATTTGAAAATCCATGAGCCACAATAATATTAATTCCCAGTTTCTTTGACCTCTCATAAAACAAAAGGAGAATGAGTGGTTGGCTAAAAGGATTGTAATGATGCCTTTGGACTCTTATGTTCACGTAATGACTAGTGGAAAGATTTATATGCCCTGTATAGGTATAATTAGACACCCACAAACCCATTGACCCTGACGAGGTGAAGAGCTCTCCTGCTTTTTGTTTCAGCAGTTGAATCAATACTTGCACGTTTTACCACTGTGGAGTGAAATTGAGGAAATGAAAATCTGATAATTTTGCTCCCAGTGCAGTCTAGACAGAGGAGAGCAGTTTTAGTCTTTGACAGGAAGATCTATTTCCAGTTACTCAAAAGGCTAGTGTCAATTTTAAAACTTCTCTTATTATTGATTTTCAGTTTTGTTAAAAAGGATGTTTTATTAGAAATATTAGTCCCATTTACAATGTAAGCTTATGTCTGTTTCACAGGTTGATGAAATCATGGTTTAATTTTGGTCTGAATCACAGGATACTTCTGCCTGCTGACTTTTGTAGCAAAATATGTGGTGTCTGAAGAAGTTAATTTCACTGTGTCTTCTAAATCTACATAAATCAGAATAGAACTCTTATGCAATGGTGCAGGTTCATCTAGGAAATGCAGTGTATATGAACAAACTGGATAAAATATCTGGGATAAATATAGTTTGGCAAAAATAAAAGAAGCCTTATATTTATTTTTTTATTTATTTTATTTATTATGTAAAAATGTGTTGCTTTTTCTGTAGTTTTTTGTGTGTTTTGTCTTTAATAAAAGAAATAATTAATCACAACTGAAAAAAAAAATGCAACAATGTTAAATGAAAATCTTTCTTTCGACCTGGAGGCATAAGGCAATGATATTAAACTACAAAGCAAAATGATAATGTATTTCAGATTTTAGAAATATCAGAAAACTGTTGTTAAATTTTGGTTACTGTGGTAAACAGTTTAAATTCAGTATAGTGCATGATGTATGGCTATTGCCATTGATTTTGTTTTGTTGTATCAATAGATGCTGCTGATTTTAATGTTATGTCACCTGGCTTTTACCTGTAGTATCACATTGTCTTATGTACTGTTTTTTTGGAAGAAGTTCATGTGTTGAAAACACATATAATCATAAGAGATCTGAATAAAATTTCAGCAGAGTCAAAAATCCTCAAGACCCCTTAAAGACAAAATAGAAGTCATTTTATATGTACAGACTAAGAAGCTTAGGATTAGAATAGCACAGATGGTTCAAGTATTAACCAGAAATTACTTTTTGCACACACACAAAAATGTGTCAATAAGTAAGCTACTACAGAAATAAATAAACCACTTTTCTAGTTCATTAAGAGAACAGGAGTCTGTTCTAGGGGTGCATTACATGCCTTGTTTTAATGCTCTGCCCTGTGCAAGGAGAAATCAAGGTATAATACTTTGATATATAATCAGTTCTGAAGGCTTTGAATTACGTTGGTATTTCTTTCAGCTCGCTGTTTGGCAATGCTTATGCCTTCCCCAAAACAGTTCACACTGGAAGTAATCTCCAGTGTTTGGGGCTTTTTTTCTGTGCCTAAAATGTGCTCCTGAGAGACACAGCTCTTGGGGATGAAGAAATTGATATTAAATATGTATATCAGGACATGTGGGGTTTTTTACAGCTGTGGTTCCTGCCAATGGAATTTATTAAGCACAAATTAATGAAGCTTTAGGACTCTCAGTCCTTACTCCCACAGGGCTAGTAAAAGTAAAATTCTGATTTAATAAATCCTTCAAATAAGGAAGTAACCACCCCCACCCTTAACCCTACAACTCGTTACTTATGCAATCAAAGCTGAGCTTCCTGCATGGAAGTTCTCTATTTGGTTCTACTTGAAATCATAAGTACTGCTATGACATTTTTTGAATCATGTATTGAGTCACAAGGTGCTGTGAATTTTATTAATTGAAAAGTCTGACTTCATCTCTTTCCATCACAAATAATTATTTACCTGATGTGGAATATTGTCTCACAGAAACCCAAGGTCACACAATATCTAAGATGCATATTATTCTGGTACTCATGGGGGTAGCCTTAGATTATCTAAATTTTTGCCTTTAAAATACATTATGTGGTTATTTGAAAGGATTTGCAAATGATGATAAAATTATGTTAAGCACAGTAGTATTTAATCTTTTAAGAGTGTCTATGAGGTACATGTTTAAAAGGATAGTTTAGACCAGGCAGGGAATTATTAATTCACCTAGATACAGGGTAATTGCAAATTACTCATCAGTTGTTTCATAGGGTTTTTTACTTGTTCTTCAAGGTAACTCAATAAAACTAATCTGCAGGGGGGTTGTTTGTTTTATTTTGGTTTGGTTTTGGTTGGGTTGGTTTGGTTTGGTTTAGTTTGGTTTAGTTTCTTTGTTTTGTTTTCTTTTTCGAGGGAGTTGTTTGTTTAGGTTTGGTTTTTTGATTTGTGATTTTCTGTTGGGTTTTTTGAGGGGGGGTTTGGAGGGGCATTTGTTTGGTTTTGGGGTTTTTTGAGTTTTTTTTTTTTTTGGTTGTTGGTTGGGTTTTGTTGGGGAGTCAGGATTTTTTTTAAATAAAATAAACTATAATCACTGTAGATTATCTCTAACAGTAAGGAAATGTACTTTTCTCCTCTCTGCTTTCAATCACTCAAGTTACAAGCCCTTCAGTAGGTAAATTAAAGCTCAAAATTCCCTCATTTTCTTTGTAAATTTCCAAAATGCTCCTTTCAAAAACTAACTTATAAACAGCAACCAAACACCAAATAGTGGTTTTATATTGTGTCAGAGTAAACCTGGCATTTGCTCAATATTTAGAGTTCAAGGCAGGTGGCTTTTTTTTTTCCTTCTGTAAGAATTATTATGTATCGTTTTATCTTAGAATATCACTACAATACATAAAATCATCATTTCCCCATATGTGTGCTAATAATGAGGGGAAAAGTTTAGAAATATGAAGGAAAAATTGCATGTAGCTTAAAAGAATATTGAAAGTCTATTGCTGTTAGTCTATTGCTAAAATTGAAAGTCTATTGCTTAATAGCTGATTTGCTAAGGAGAAATTTGCTATTTGAGTAACCTCTTATTTTTCTGTGTTTAAGAAAGAAAAGGTAATGCTCTGTAGCTAGAGACTTTTAGATCAAGATTAAGAAAAACAAGACAAAAAACAGGAGGAAAATATCAATGAGGTGGAACAGCAGACTGTGATGTGAGCACCTGCCTGTTCACAGACTGGCAGGACTCTGGCAGTGCCATGGTTCCTCTGCCTAGCACATGAGCTTCTCAAATTAAACCAAGAGTTGCAAACACCAAGCAGTCTCTCTTCTGCATCTCTCATCCTGCAAACTGGCTTAAAAACTACGTGTCCCTGACTGTGCAGTTTGAGGAAGGGCAATGCAGCATAATGTATAATGAAAGAGGAATAAGACCTGAAGTCCTCCTAGCTGTTGCTACTGTCCCTTACTGAGACCAATTAGCTAATACCAATTTCTGTTCTTCATGTACAAGACTTATTTACTCCACACCCTTGTCCATGAAGGATGGCTTTAGGCACTGTCAGTGTCTTTAGAATTACTACATTCTTCACTCCCACCAACCCTTTTTGTTAAGTACAGGAGTAGGGAAAAAAATATCAGATTGTATTGTTTACATCCTCTCAAATAATTCAACTGAAAGAGTAAGTGAAATTTCTGTCTTTTAAGAACCACAATTCACCTGATTTTTTTAGAATTCTTTCTTTGGAATCAAATTTATGTTCAGATAAGCTCTCCCTTCTTTTGCTTCTCATTCTTGAACCAAAGAGATTGCATCATCTTGGCAGAATTAATAAATGAATATTTATTTGAATAAAGTGAGATAATGTGGATGCTGACTTAGAGGTAGATCAAAAAAATGTACAAAGAATATGAGGAACAGGAGAATCTGGCCTAATCTTGCCCTTGTGCTTTACACAAAAACATGGACACACAAGTTTTGAGAACAGTTCCTATTTCTCAATTAATTCCTAAATGTAGTCCCTATGCAGCAACCTATGAGAGTCTAAATGCCATGAGTATGTGTCCTCAGCAGCCTTGCTTGCAAAAGCTCATGAGTTTCTGTACAGAGTGGATATTGTTTAGTGGATTAAATTGACCAAAACTATTCAAAGCATGACAAAGTGCAAAGGCTCAACAATTTTGTAAATAACATATTATAAACAAATGTTAATTATGCAATTAAACATCATTTGTTTCAGCTCTCAATGGAAAATGAAAGGAGCAATTAATATCTTTAAAAGTCTATAATTCCATAGTTATACAATAGTCTGTAATTGCAAATAATCATGTAAATATATAATTGAAAATTTTTAAAAATCTGCGTTGCATCAGAAATGGGATAATAGAGACTTTGCTGTCGAAGTGAACTAACCATCTCCGATGAAAGCTTATGCATTCATGTACATCAGTCTCAGTTCTCCATTAGAAAAAACATTTGCTGCTTGTAGTCCTTGAAAATCATAAAACAAAAACATAACTTTGAATTAGAGTTAAAACAAGTAAATTGCATTTTTGTTTAATTTTTCAGTAGAAACAAAACTTAGTTCCTTGGAAGAAAGAATGACTTTCAAACAGACAAAAAGGTCATGTCATGTTGAAAAGAAGTGTTATGCTCTTAATAACAGATGATTAAGAAATTAGTGAATATTTTTTATTTGAAATTAGCTCTTTTTCTACAGTAAAGTGGATAAATACTACAAGTAAATAAGTGGGGTTTTCTCTAAGTCTAAAATAAATGTATTTTTTTTTCCTTAAAACTAGGGGAAAGGCAGAGTTAATAAATCATTCCATCATATCCAATTAATAAGCATGGTGAACTGAGGTCTAAAGATGTGATATGATACTGATTTAAACTGAGTTTGTCTGCCATTGAAAATTCTCAATGAAACTTGGGGTTTAAGACTGCAATTTTCATCACCAAGAGATTTGGGATACATTTTGGTGGTGCATCATGTAAACTTCCTTATGAGAAAATGTCCTCATACCTACAATCAGTGTTTGTATTGGCAGACAAATTTTAATCCAGCAGACTTTTAAGAAATAACACCAAGTTGAAATTAACACATTATGATGGAAATATTTTTTACTTTGTATATGAAATTAGATAGCAATTTCTATACCATGGAGGATTCTTAACATGTTGGTATCTGCCTACCTCTCACAGGCTAAACAACATATACACGTGTTTTTCCAGGAAGTTACTGGAGAGAATTTCTTTATTCTTTCAGTCAGGAACAAGCACTCACACACATATGCTCTTGTTTGGGGCAAACATTTAGGAAATTGTCTTGAGCTCTTCCAAGCCATTTTTTTTCTGTATTGTTCTTGTTGAGTGATACAGTCATGACCAAAATACATTTTCTGTCGCCTCTGCAGCCAAATGCTGTAATGGTATTGCTCATTTTGAAAATACAGGAGACAATCTCTACACTGAGATCTACAGTCCTTTCCAGAATTTGTAATGAATTAGTAGCACTGGTCCAGATGTGAAGAAAGGAAAGAGGAGCTCTTTAACAGCAAGCTTTATGCATTGGTTTTGTTATCTACACTGCTAAAAATGTTGTTCCTTTGCTTAAAAAAGAAATCTTAAAAAATTTTTTTCAACAAGATTTATCATATTAAAACACAAAGAATAAAATTTGTTAGTTCAGTCTGGACAAACAATAAACAAACTGCTGTCCCTGCCACCTTTTTAATTATGAAAACAGCTCAGCTATGTTATCAATCCATCTTCCTGTCCTATTTCTTGCTTACATTTCTATCTTTGTACTTTTCTCCCTCCTAACATAGTGGTACTCTTAAAGGTTAAGAAGAAATACCTGTCACTCCTTCTTCTATGGAGTATATACATGGGATAAAATTTTAATTAGAGAATGCTGAGTCCAACAGAATTCTGCACTAAGTACTGAAAGTCATAGGATTAGAATGCTTATTTTTTACAGTTGGAAATGTGGAGACTGTTTCACAGAACTACAATGTTAGGGTTTTTTTATTCAAAGTTCTGCCTTCTAGTGCAGTCTTTTTTCATTGTTCAATCAAATGTTTATGCTGTCAAAGGGACTGGCCAAAAGCAGGAATGTGATCGCCCATTTCAATTTGTCAATTTAATGTAGAGTACAGAACACAAAGAGCTACAGAGGTCCTGAAATGTGTTATATGGTTCTAAGTAAAATTGAAGCACAGTGGACGATGTTCATAACTATGCCTTAAATGGTCGGTCATAAAAATTTGTGCACTGCTCCGGCTGAAGCCTTTTCAGGACATGAGGTTTAATTTCCAGATATAAGAAGTTGCAACAAAGATTTCTGATTGAATAATAGGTGTTTTTATCAAATCTTTTGAATGAGGAATTTCATTCTTAGAGCTTGCTTGTTCTTACATTCACAACCTGGAGAGCTGTTCATCCTCCAGTCCTCTTGGCTCCTTTTGGTTAGACAGCAGGATCAATGGCATATGTCAGTACCATGTGAACTGGAAGATGTGTCTAGATTTGACTCTGGGCTTTCTTTTACTTGATACTTACTGCCTTCACCTCTTCCCTGTAGGGAATGCAGACATTAGAGGAACAGAGCTAAGTATGGAGGAGCTTACCACAATAATTTCAATATAGCAGGTTTGGATTTATTTCCAGCAAGTGGCTCTTGTGGAAGGGAAAAATGTTTCTTTGAAGCAAAAATTTTGATGAAAAAATGGTCCAATTAAATTTAAAAGAACGTCCCTCTGCTGGTCGTTTATGTGCAGGAAGTAGGTGTCATCTTTATGCCTAGCCTAATAAAGACTCAACAGTGACCAGGAGTAATTAACACCTGACAGATAATTCCTTTAAAACAATATAAACTGAATCCACCCCAGGTTCTGGAATTTTTTTTTTTTTAATAAAATGGGAGACTTTTAATACTATCTTACAAGGGTACATAAAATAGGACTTAATTATGAATGGATAGAAGGCAAAATATTCTTAATAATAGTCATCAATAAAGTATTAACATAAATAGCTAGGGAAGTGTTCAGGTCTGTGAGGGATAATATTAATAGTGAAGGATAATATCAGTACCACTGAAATTAGCTCAGTTGGTTTGAGCATGGTGCTAATAACACCAAGGTTGTGGTTTTGACCCCCATATGGGCAATTTACTTAAGAGTTGAACTTGATGATCCCTGTGGGTCTCTTGCAATGCAGAATATTCTGTATTTATATCCTGTGAACTCTCCACTGTCTTTAATATTACTGAAACACAGTGGTTGCTGATAACAAATCAAGATACAGTCAATACATTAGTTTTATAGCTGAAGTGTAGATTTGAGTCAAACAGCAGTGGTTTTAGCACCATAATAAAATAACTACTTCTAGTCAATGACAAATGCTGGCTTTGAGTATTTCCTGCTATTTGTCACTCAAAACAAATGTTATATCAACTGGGTAAAAAGTAACATATCAATAAAAGCTAAATCTGAATCAAAACTAAGATTTACTAATTGAGACCAGATTTTTCAAATTTAATCCATTACTGTGGACTACTGTGTGTTCTATCCTTTTAAGCTACACTGCCTTCAAAGAAGAGATATGTGGAGCAGTATACAGGTCTGAAGTTAGCATAATCAAGAGAAAGGCAACACGACTTGCTCTATTTCATTGTCCTGATTTAACAGGAGTTGATATATGAAGAATGAGAGAGCATAAGAAATACCAGGGGACTGCTCTAGTGGCTCATACTGCCTGTCAACAGGCACCTACCTCCTTCTTCACATCTGTGATGAGGAATCACCTGTGATTCTCTCCCTCTTACTTCCTTTCATAGTTTTGTTAGGTTTACAGAGAATTAGAACAAAAAGAATAATGTGAAATAGAGGTTTTTCCATACATAGATAGGTGCATGTGTGTGTTCATGACTTTGTATCTGTAAAATCCCTCACTTTGTATCTATAAAATCACTCACTGGCTGAAACATTGGGTCAGGGACATGATATCTTACACAAACACATGGATTCTCACAGAAGAAATGAGATAGAATTAAGACAAAGGGACATTTGAGTTTCAGGAGGGAAAATCAATTCTTGTGTACTTAAGTTTTAAAAATTATACTCCAGAGTGTCATAATTTTTTCAGGGAAGTGAGGGGAGTCTTTTATATTGGGACATTTTTAAGTCAGATGGATAAAACCTGCTGGTTGTATACTTGGAGTAAGGACTTGGCAAGGAGAGTTTTTTCCACTGATCTTTTTTATTATTTTAATGCATCGTGAATTTTCCTCAGAAAATATGTTGTATTGAATTTAGTTCTTGCAGTCTTACCAGCAATAGTGACAACATGAAGATGCTTTCCATTGTTTAAGCAGTCTGAAGTGAATGCTTCTGCAATATCTTATTCTTCCAATGACTATCCTTTCCTTGTGCTGAGAGTAAGCAATGTTGAAACTCAGGCTAGGAAGATTTTTCTACCCCTCAGTTGTCTAATAATCAAATGTACTCTATTTCAGATAAATGCAAGAGGATTTGATCATTAACGTGTTTGAAAAATTTAGCCAAAGATGTCTAAAATTTAAACAAATCCTGTAGATGTGCCTTATATAGTATGTGCTAAGTAGGAACTTAGAATACCTTTCCAATACAGAATTTATTAATTTTTCTTTCTCCTGTATGAGGAATATTATTAACCCTCTGCACCAGTGTGTATTCCCAATACTGAAAAATACTGCAGATTTATGAGGAGATGGTTTCTTTCAAGGAAGTCACAGTATGTCTTCCCACCTGCAGAAACTCTGGAAAGAGAATTTCCAACCCAGAGGAGGTAGCTTCCTTGTATAGTCTGGCAAAGGTCTGAAGAATACCTTGCAATTTTAGCAGCAGCACCACTCTAAAAATCTATCAGCAGTTTCTAGGAATTAAACACTAGTGATAGGAAGTAGCTTTTCAATTTGTAAGTTATTCTTGGTAGATATACATTTTCTTTTTATAAAGAAAATATCTGAAATGCAAATTACTTAGGCATGTAACTATTGTGTCAGGTAATGACTTTGTATAATAAGAAGTAACAGATATCCTTATATTAATCTGCAGCATGTTGAAGGAAGAGAGAAGAAAACCATTTATTTTACTTTCTCTTAAGCAAATTAATTGTCTTTAATGATTCACAAGTCACTATTTATGACTCAATATAAATGGTTTCTCCATTTTACAGTTTTTTCAGGAAAGCTCTTCATTGAAATGAAAATGAAAATGTTCAATGAAAATGAAAAGTTCAATGAAAACATTGCACTACATAATATAATAGTGAGGCTAAACTTCTAGCAAGTTTTCTTTGAAAATACACCACATCGTTTAGTGCATGCTGTGATAAGGCTAAAATACATCCTTTTAAATGCATTTCAAACTTCATGTGCTAAAAAAAAGACAAAAATTAGTTATTATTTTTCTCTAAGGCTTTTTTTGCACTATGGTACTTCTGTCTAAGAGAACATCTTAAAATGCAGTCTAAAATGAGACTTTTAATCTCTTTTTGTTTGCAGATTGTTTTTTTCGTCTGTTAGCCTTAATTTTACATAGTTATGTGTGACATTAATTTGGCCCTGGAAATGCAAGGTGACATTAAATAATCTTCCATAATCAGTTTAAAAAGGATTTCCCTAGCTCTGGGTACCTGATAAAATGTCTTTACTGAACTGAAGTTGGAAGTTTTGGGAAAACCCTTAAATTACTAAGAAGAATGCTTTCAATACATGACAAGCAGCAAGCAAATGATACACTGCTAAACATAACCTTTGAATACGATTCACGTTGGTTTACGTGCAGTGTATAATTAATTGCAAGTGATTCATGATCCTAAGTTTCCAAATCAAAAAGAAAAGCAGACAGCTGATTCATATTTTTTTATGGTGAGCAGTAATTTGTACCTAATGACTAGTGAAGTGAAATTACTGAGTGTGCTTAACTGAATTTCCTGAATACATCAGTGGGAGTTTTATAATTTTACAGTCAGCATGATATATTCAGAATCAGCTTTAAAAGTGACATTTGCTTCAGATTAGGTTTATAAATAAAATTAGAACTGAATTGGTAGTATTTTCATTTTAATCCCTTTTACTCAGGAATATATAATTTTGCTTTTATGTCTCTTTACATTAATTAGAAATAGCAGTTGCAGGCACAAGATTAAAACCACCATTACATGTCAACCTCCATGAGCAAGGAGGGCATTGTCTGAATGGAAAATTAACTATTCTTTCAGTTAAAGGAAACAAAACAAAACAAAAAATACTGACTGCTTTTCTTGCATCTTTCCTGTGGGTCAAGACTCCTGAAAAAGATAAGCCCAAAACTTGTAATAAGCCTGTGCACATGCAAGGTTGCAACCTTTCTTCATTTCTGTTCCCCACCTGGTGTCTCCAGCTGTATTTACAGCATGGATGGACATCACAGCATCTTCTCCCACCAACTGCCCTACAAATGTCTCTTTACACAATTCCACTGCCCTGATTTTGC
>JANCRA010000154.1:706253-791253 GCA_024362935.1 Setophaga petechia
TTTCTTAAAAGAATGCTTTGTTTCTATTTTTTTTCTTTTAATTAAAAGCTGAAAATTTGTTTCAATTTCAAAAGTAAATCTAGGCTTTTAAAATTTCCCTTCTTTGCTTGTGACTTTGATTCAAACAAAAAGACACTCAAATGAATTCAAAGCTAGATATAACTTTTTTCTCTTTGTAATATTATTGTAGAACTTATATTTTAGGCTGTGTCATAACTGCTCCATTTATATTCCTACTAGTGTCAAAGAAATGAGGGAGAAAAAAAAGTACTCATGTGGGCTTTCCATTCACTAGCTGATTTCAGCATGCCATCTTCCTTCTGCTATGACTTCTTTGTTCCTCCACTTGTCTTCTTAACCCTGGGGTTTTCAAAAAAAGCCAACTGTCCAGTGGATAAGGATGTGTTGAGGGTGCTATAAGATATGAGCCTGTGTTGAGTTTGGTTGTAGAATAGCAGAATGCAGCAGGTTCTTTTTTGTATTGCTTATGTTGTACTAAAGAAAAAATAATTACTTGCATTGTGTATTAGGTGAAATAAAAAATGAAATGCTAAAATGTATAAATGCACATATATGTATTGTCCTAGTTTTTGAATTGGAAAATATGAAAATATCACCCTGCTCTCTCAAAAAAACCCACATACACCCACACACATGCATCCGCCCAACAAAAAGCAATACAAAAAACCCACAACCCAACAAAATACCAAGCCTAAACACAATCAAAAGGGGGACTACTTTTACTTGTAAGTGGTAATCTGCCATTGTATTATGATTACAACACTGGAAACAGTTCTAGACTAGCACATAACAGTATTGGAAGAACTGTAGCCATGTACTTAAAAGAACACCATGGATTTCAATCATGTTTCATCATCTCTTACCTCTCTAATTTTGCCACCTTTCCCAGATTGTTTGGATGAAGTTATCAGATGTCTGCCTTGAGACTTCTAATTAATGATCATTTAGGGAATTTGTCTGTCTAGGCCTGTTTTAATAATGTTTGCTAGCTAAAACTTTGGAGGGTGTCTCAATTGTGGTTGAGATGTCACTTAGATAACACACTTCAGCACCTGGGCAACCTAAATGGATATAGAAAGCAATTTATTTTACATATAATCTTCTTGGAAAATTCACTTCATTAGGAGTTCACACACCTTCCCAATTAGTAAAGGGGACTGTAAAACCTCTGTGTGTGACTAGGCAGGGAGTCAGCATGTATACCACACTTTTCAGGGAATAGGGAGTGCCTTTGGGATCACCATGGCCTTTCTAGTATGCTCCTGTAAGGGGATCCTCAGTTGCTGTGGGCTGTGAAACTTCTGGGTAGAAATCTCAGGTGAGTTTTTACATGTATTATAGCAGCTTTCAGAGCTTCTTAATTTATGCTTTTGATTAAGACACTCTGTTATCGTCCAGGCATCAAAGTAGACTGCAGTCACCTTTCTCATACTCTCCCTAGACTGGGAGGTTTTCTGTGCTTCCCTGAGCACAGAAAGATAGCTTGTTTTGAGCAGCAGAGATGCTGTTGTCAAAATTAAATCACTATGAATTAGTTTCTCTGACTCTGCAGGGGCAAGTGTAAGACTTGTTCTCCAAGCAGCTCTGCTGCCCTGTTCTAGCACCTCAATGTGTTTATTTTAATGAGGGTCCCAAAACTGAACAGAGCACTTGAGATGTGGCTTCACCAGTGCCAGGTACAGTGGGACAATCGCTGCCCTGGTCCTGCTGACCACACTATTGCTGATACAAGCCAGGGTGCCATCGGCCTTCTTGGCTACATGGGTACAAACTGGCTCATGTTCAGCCCGTATTAATCAGCACTCCCAGGCTGTTTTTCTGCTGGGCAGCTTTCCAGCCACTGCCCCAAGCCTGTAGCTCTTCCTGGGGTTGTTGTGCAGGACCTGGCCCTTTGCCTTATTGAACCCCATACCACGGGCCTCTGTCCATTGATCCAGCCTATCCAGATCTCACTGTGGAACCTTCCTGTCCTCCAGCACTCCTGTCAAACTTGGTGTCATGCACAAACTGATTCATTAAACAGGAATGGTCCCAATACTGAACCCTGGGGACCACCACTCTTGACCAGTTGCCAGCTAGGTGTAATCCCTTCACCATCACTCTCTGGGCTCAGTCATCCAGCCAGTTTTTCACACAGTGAACAGTGCAGCCATCCAGGCCATCAGCAGCCAGTTTCTTCAGGAGCGTGCTGTGGAACAAGGTGACAAAGCCTTTACTAAAGTCTAGGTAGACAACATCTACAGACCTTCCCTCATCCAATATGCAGGTCACCTTGTCACAGAGAAAGTGTCCAGGTTGGCCGAGAATGACCTGCATTTCACAAACCTTTGCTGCTTCAGCTGAATCTGGTTGTTCTGTATGTACTAACTTTTTTATTTTATGGAAGCAGTTTTGACATATGGTATAGGCTGACTTAACATCCCTACTGCATGAACCATCATCCTCACACCCAGTGGTGTGTGTTGTGCTGGCAACACAGAATTCCCTGCATTATCTGGGATGGGGTCCTGTCATTAAGCATGGCTTTGATCCCTAATGAACAACCAGGAAAAGAGAAAAGAGGTTATGTTCCTATTCTGGAAAAGATAGTAATTCTAATTCTTGGTAATTTCTCATTACATATGGCATGACTCATTTTATTATTAATTTAGTTTAGCTTTGAAAATTTATGCAGTGCTTTGCAAAATACTATATGAGCATCTCCTGCCCTTTGCCTTCTAGGCAGTAGAGGACTACCATTCCCTCTTTTACTATTCTGCTACATGCAGATGAAGTGCCATCATGTAACTGTACTTTCAAAAAATGTGATCAATAATAAAGGTTTATTTCTTTATTGCAAGGTGTCCTGTTCTTTGATTTTGAACTCTTGCTACAGGTCTCAGTCAGACTAGATGAGGCATCTCAGTAAGAAGGTCATTAACAAAACTATATAATGCCAGAAGTTATCAGTTCTATTGCAATATTGTTTTCTAGATAGAAATAGTATATATGTGTATTTGCTTCCTACAGAAGCTCAGTAATTTCTCTTTATTAAAAAGGTGTGTAGTACTGTGGAGTACATGTGTTTTATACAATGTAGCATGTGCAGTATACAACACAACTGGGAGCTGCAGTCAGACAATGCAAGCATTTTTGCAGTCAAAATGATTGTTGTCAGAGAAAAGGGGAATTCATCAGCTTGTTCATTTGTGCATCAAGAAGCTGAAATGATGGTGGATGGTTTTGGGGTTTTTTAACACCATCTTAAAAGAAAATTTACCATTTTCATTCATAGTAAAAAGACAGTATCAATAGTTTAAGAATTAAGGGTTTTTCCTTAGCTATGCTTTATACTTTAATCCAAGGTAAATAATTTTAATTAATACTTTTAATTATCTGATCATGTGACTTTTTTCTGTGGCATGTTAAAATTTTTCAGCAGTGTTAAACTTGCAGCACTAATCTAGAAGTGAAGAGCCATTTACAGACATGCAGTCTGTTTCTTATAAGTGCTTGCTTCTCCGTGATTATGTTTAAATTCTTCCATTGCCAGTCTCTCTAGCTAAAGGAAAGGTAATAGTGCCTTGTTTGCAAAAGCGTTAATATCTAGTTAATTTCTCATTAAAAAAAACCACAAGAAGCAATTTAATTTTGTTTGTTAAAAATGAGTTCTAGCAATATGGGAAAAGTTTCCCAAAATTTCCTCTCAATTAAAAGAATTAATGGAGCTGAAACAGAAGAAAAAATATTTCTATAAGCTAAGACATGCATCTAACATCTACATGAAGAAAGATTGTCACTTTATCTTCAAGTGCTAATGTAATGGCAATCAAAAGATAATAGATGCCATCATCATCATGAAAAAAATTTGGCCTATTATAGGCAATGGCATTTTTGCAGTATGGTTATTGTACAGAAACCTAATGCAGGGTAAAACACTTTACTGTGATCCCATTTGATAGATACAAAGACCACAATCGTTTAAGGACTAAACTATGCAGCTGCATCTCTAACACCGTCCATAGATAACAGTCTAAACAAGGTATTTAGTTTAAAAAAATACATAAATACATATTTATGATTTTGGAAAGCTCCTTAGCATGGTATCTCTGCACCATTTGTCCTCCTTGAGACTGTTGTTCAACCTTTCTGACCCTGTATGTTTTGGGTAGATTCATAGCAGATTTCAACTCTGACAAAATTTGTTCACTAACTGTTCCTCAAGAATGTTGGGCCCCTCACTACAAGAAAGATATTGAGGGGCAGGAGCACTTCCAAAAAAAGAGCAATGAAGCCTGGAGTGTCTAATAAGGAGTGACTGAGATGTGTAGGAGGCTTGGAAGACCTTATCCCTCTCTACAACTACCTGAATGCAGGTGGTAGCCAGGTGGAGGTCAGTCTCTTCTCTCAGGCAGCCAGTAGCAGGACAAGAGGACATAATTTTAGACTGTGTCAGGGGTGGTTTAGGTTGGACATTAGAGGAATTTCTTCACAGAAAGGGTGGTTAGACGCTGAAATGGCCTTGGTGGAGTCACCATCCCTGGAGGTGTTAAGAAAAGACTGGACATGGCACTTAGTGCAGTGGTCTAGTTCACAGGGTGCTGTTAGGCAAAAGGCTTTACTCTGTGATCTCAGATGTCTTTTTCAGCCTAACTGATTCTGTGATTCTGTATGGTGATTAGAAACATGGATTAGTGGTGGACTTGGCAGTGCTGGGTTAAATGGTTGGACTCAATGGTCTTAAAGGTATTTTCCAACCTAAACTATTCCATGACTGTATGTTTTTAAATCCATTAAAGTCATCTAAAGGATAATTTATGATTCGTCTTTCAATCATGGTTGAAAATATCCATATATTGCAACAGATTCAAATGGAAGTCTTCCATAAACACTATCCTGAATTCTCAAGAAACAGTATTCATAATATTTTAGTATTCAAAACAGTGTAGAAGTAGACTTTCTCTAGGCTGATTTTCTAATTAGCTTTCAGAAATTTTTAACAACATCTCACAAGGAGTAAATTTAGTAAAAATTATAGGCAAAGAAATCTTTCCACGGGTAGCAGGATGTGGGTTTGCCAATAAATTTATGCTAACATTAACCAAGTAACTGTTGTTCTGTTAAGATCTTCTACATCACCTAGTCCTGTACTATGGAAGGCAGCCACACTGAATGGTCCATTTCATTCAGATTCAGAAAAATATTCCTCACTTGAGTAAACGTATGTCAATCCAGGTGAGCTGAAAAAATACAGAATTCAACAAATAGTTTGTAGAGAAAGTATAAACCATTGCATAACTTACAGTGAATTATATAGTTATTGCATGCTTAATGATATAAACCTGCAAAATACATTACAGCTCTAATTTTTTCTTCTTGTCTCTTGGTCTCTTTCGAACAGACACCTAAAAAGATTCTCAACAGTTTAGAGTGGCAGGATGATTTGTACACTTTTGTACACTTGAGTATTTCCTGTAGGACTTGCGAAGTATCACAATAAGGCAAAGAGCAGATGTGACATATGAAAGCATGTTAAACTTTTGGGCAGAGTTTTGTCAAAAAACATACCTCTTGGGTAGTGAGATTATACTTTTATTAGGATTGAATCTTTATGACTTTATAGACAAGGAACTGGCCTTTTTTAGCGTAGGTGATTTTACAGGCTCCACATGCAGAAGCTCATGCTCTACCATTCATCAGATCATTTCTAGGTCAAAAAAAAAAAAATACACTGGTTTCTTTCTGTTGCAAGGCATAGAACCATATGCATTGGGTGATGTGTGGGCAATATAAAATTTATCCTTTGGAATGACCCAAAACCATCTGGATACCTGCATAAATCAAAGCATGCAGAAAGGTATTACTCTCCGTTTGTGCAACACAGCTCAGCTTCCAAGAACTGTATGGCTTCCTTACGTCCTTCTTCCCTTTGTCCTGCACTTCTCTTTTCTTTGCTCTTTAAATAGCAACAGAATAACTGAGTCCTGCAGGTCCTGATGAGATCAGGCAGCCTTTCTGCAGTGACAGCTCACACAGCCATGCTCTGCAGGTTCCCTTATTACAGACTCCCATGTTCCTAACTCATCTCCTGGTTCTGAGACTTGCTCGTTCAGCCAGAATCCCATCTTTGCTGTTGCCACTAGAGGGATCTGTGCAGTTAGCTCCTATTCCTCTCCCTTGTCTCAAACTGGGAGGAAGGCCAAAGCAAGCTTACCTGAGTACTAGTTTAAAAATTTCATTTTTTTATTTGTTTTTTTTTTGTTTGTTGTATTCCTGAGTCTGATAATACAATGTGCATTATTTATAACTTAGTTTCCTGTTAAGTTAGCTTTAAAACATTAAAGTTAAATGATACCTATTCATCAATTATTAAATCTTGATTTGTGCCTGTGGCACCCAGGGTTTCCATACAAAGAGAAACCAGGATTACCTATACTTTGAGGTCAAACAGAGCTGCGCATTATTGCCATAACATTGGTCCTGTCATTACCAAAGTACCTCTTAGTTGCTTAAGTATAGAACTGAAAAAATAATTATATATTCCCATGCATGAGCAAATGGCATGAATATTAATTTTTCAAATGTACATCCTGAGGGGAAAAACCAGAACATAACATATATGACAGGAAAGGATGAGTGGTTTATACATAGTGGCTATGAAAAGTAGATCTTGGTATTTTTATACTTACTATATCACAAGATATGCAGTTTAAGTCAGGGGATTTTTAAATTGCTAAAATATACTTAAAGATTCTTTTTTGATATATGACTGAAAGGGGGTTTTATCATTTTTATTTTTTCTAGATGATAACCAAATTAAACAGAGAAGAGGGTTAAAAATTGAAAAAAGATAAAAATGTTTTTGAAGTTGCCAGAGAACACTTCAGCTATCACTGCTACAGTGGGAACAGTGTTTGAGGAAGCTGGTAAGAGCAGAAAAACTTCAACATTTCCTTGTTTGAAACTTCTTGTAGGTCAATAGTGACTGAAAATAATTACATTGGATTGCAGCCTCAGTCCAGTTCTTAGTGGACAAGTGTCCATGTCACAAAATCCACCATTGCAATTGGCAATAGTTGGCAGGCTCAGCAGAGAAGTCAAGGATTGAATGGGCATGGAAATTAAACTATTCTCCTGCCCCTAATTGTGGTCCTTTCAAGTCATCGTTGAGGAACATTGTTTGGGAAAAGTTGCACAGCCGTTGGCAATGCTGGACATGCACTGTGGATAAACATTGAATTTCCATCTCCAAGGTCTTAATCTGGCACATTTTGGAGCCTTAAGGTGGGGGAGCTGAGGGAAAGACACTTCTTTTTTTCTCTGTTATAGAAGTAATATTTTCTTTTGAAAAATAAAATCCACTGCTGAAATTAGGAATATAGTCCTTCTTCCAAAATACTACCTTTTCTTCATACATATTAACTAAAACAATAGATGTGTAGTGGTGTTTATTTTTTTAATAAATCCACCCTTACTATTTTTTGTTCACTCTGTACTTTGGTATAAAAGTGATCACGTTGTTTAAGTGATCCAAAGTAACCTTTGGATACAGCACTGGTGGCCTCATCAATATGCTAGGACCACTTGTGCTCAAGGACATGGCTGGAGCCATGAGACAATACAGGAATCAGACATTCCCATTAGTTTCTCATAGATTTCAATAGGAACTTCTACTTAACATCTGATAAGAATTTTTTTTTAGTCTAATTCCAATTGGAACTGGACATAAAAATCCAATCCTGTGGGCACTATCAGCTTGTTTTCCCTTCCACAGAAACAATAATATTTTTCTACTGTATTTCAAAATGGGTTTATAGGTAAATAAAATATGTCAACTTCCTGCCCATTCAACAAGAAACAGTAGTTTCTATTCTTTTTAGACTGATGACTTTTGATTTTCTTTTCAGTGAAGAATAAGATGTAAATAACATGGCTTTTCTTAATGCTGGCCTATTTTAGTATATTTCAGTTTAGGTGACTGTAACGAGTGACACATGGACTCAGGCCGGCCAGAAATCTGAATAGTTTATTCAAAAGAAACAAGCTGGTTTCATACACTTTTTCAAAGCACAGTATTTCCATACATGTAAGGGTAATTCTTACATGTTTGGGTTTGGTTTATAACTTTTTTAATGTTGTTTAAAAGCCAATAAGCACATAGGTTATTGTTGTACCCATGGCAATAATGAGCATATACTCATTGCTCTGCACTGGAAGTATTTTGCTTTTTTGGTGTGATTATTTATTGGGCATGTGAGACCATATTGTTGTAACGTTTTGTTCATGTATAACAGAATAATTAAATTTCTAATCTGCTTCTCTTAATGAGGCAATAATACATAAAAAGTTTGCAAGTGACTTGCTAGTCGAATTAACTTCTTATTGAAAACAAGTTTGTCAGTACTTGTGACATAGAAACCTGAAGCAAGACACTAAATGGAAATACAATGTTAAATGCCATTTTTGTTTTTGAAAATGCATGATTTCTTGCCTCTTGTTGGGTACCAATTGTATAATCTGGCATATGACTTATGAGTTTCATGCATGGTCTGACAAGTTTTCTGAGATAAGCCATCAGACAGAAGACTATGCCAAAGGGTTCCTGGGTAAGTCTACATGTCTTAGTAGATTTCAGTGTCATCCTTCCATGAAACTTTGGCTAACTCAGCTTCTATCACTCCTGAGTACAGGTTCACTTTTACCATTGAGACAGAGTCCGTGCAAAAGAATTGTAAAGACTTTCTGAGATCAACTGGAATTCAATTCTAAATCCTCCGAGAGACCCTGTTCTTCCTCAATATTTCCAAAATGCTGCAGCAACTGTCTTCCTGTAGCACAGCCAAGGGCCCAAAGGCATACAGTAGCTACCTTTTCCCAAAACATCTGTGAATGATCCACAGATCTTCCAACCAAACCAACCAGATCAATGTTTCCATCACTAAGTATTGACAAGGCATACTCAGTTAATTGGTTTTAAACCACATAGTTATGGTAGTTTAGTGTAGCTGACTATTATTATATTCTGATACCTGAATTTGAATTTATTCTTTCCTTTGTTTGCCCCTTTGACTCAATGTTTGACCACGAAAGTTCTAATAATTGTACTCTGATACACAGGGCTGGGTGCTTGCTGCCAATGTGCGTTGCATTGTTTGGGCAGGGGAAAAGTTGCCTCTTCTATATTGTAGCTCAATAAATATTTTTGAGAAGCATACATTTTAAATCCTTATAAAGAAAAAGAAAGTTATATTCATGTTTATGTTTGAGAGCTAAATAGAGGGTTGAGGAAGATGAGGAAAAACTGTGATGTGAAAAACAAAGGCACAACTCGTCAGCCTTTTTTTGACTGTAGTACAGCTATTTTTTTGACCTTTGCTGATGTAGATGGCTTTGGGTAATTTTGATGTCTTTGCTCTATTTTCATCATTGTCCAAAGTTTATATCATCTGGCAATAAAGTTTAAAAATTGTTCAAATTATCATAGTCTTCTTGAGGGAGTATTAATTGGAATGTGGAAAAGTTTAAAAGTTCTGTAGCAGAAAGAGTTATCTCAAAAGGTTGATAACAGAAGAGAAATTTCTTACACAATATTATCTCTATGGTAATGATTGAATATGGCACTAAGATGACAGTACAAACACAATTCTTTGTGGACCCAAATAGGCACCACAAAATACTGTTCTCAAACTTGGTCCAAATCAACATCTTTCATAACTGGTCCACCCATGCACTTCTCTTATTTGACTGCTCTTTAGCATCAATTCTTGTATTGGTCTCTGCTTGACTAGATCTGATATTTTTGTTCAGTAATGAGATAAGCATTTTACTATACTCCAAGGTCTATATTTTATTGTCCTCTTGTACTCCACCTGACAGGGCCAGGATGTTAATTAACAGAGGTATTGTTTAATCTCTTGGCATACCTCTCATCATACCCTGCTTGTTTGTCACTTTTCTTTTGTCTGGTGATACTTTGAGAAACTTCTCTGCATGCAATCAAATTTCTGAAATACTCATTAAAGTAGAACTCTGCCTCCACCCGAAGAGATATTTCAGTGAAACTCCTCAGTGAGATCAGATATAGTATTTGCTAAGGTTTTATGATAGAAACTAACATTTCTTTTCTTATTCTAATTTTCTAGAACCATGTATTTATTTGAAATACCAACAAAATGAATTGTTTGTTCCTTTAATTTTATCTTTTTTCAAGAAGCAATTGAATTTTATGCATGATACTCCACCCACACACATTGGATGCCACCCATTTGTGAATTTTTTTTCTTCCCAAATGTAGTAGGAACTGCTGCATGTCAACAATTTCTATGTGCTCCTCATCTCAGGAAATTGGTGATTGTCTGCATTACCATGAAGTTACTGCTGGCAAATGATGGCAATTTAATTTGTAACCTATAAACACATATTGCACAGTGTAAGTGCCTTGGCTCTTATGTCTTTTCTAACATTTGTTTCTCTGAGCGACCATATTAATAGTATTGTTCCTTCACTTATATTTCTATTTCTGTCATCTATTAATAATCATGTCCATTCAGACAGACTTATATTCATTCATGATTTCAGTAATATAAAATCAAATGGTCATAAAATACAATAAAATGGATGAAAATGAAGGCTGTTTGTGGTTTTCATGGTTCACTCTAAGAATAATAAGAAAACTTAATGATAATTGATGCTAAGACAGCTAGAAATTCAGGTGTCCATCAGTTGTGAGATATTAATAGAAATTAGGCACTTAAGTTCCTTGAATATCCCTAATTTAATTTAGGAAGTTTAGAGGCAACATTTAAAATCAGTTCGCTTAGAAACTGTAAATATTAAATTCTAAAAAAGTTTTTCTCTTCATAAAACAAATCTATATTTGCTGATATAATTTACATCTATTTTATGGTATCACACTTCTATCTGTTTCAGTCTACCTATAATAAAAAGGTATTAAATCTTTGATTAAAAAATTAATATTCAAAATAGGTAGATGGATAATTCTAGCAGCTTCTTATGGTTATTGACCAGCAAAATAGACTGCAAAGATGTTTGCAGTCTCTGAAATGAAAATGGAGTATATCCCCAAAGTAACACCAGATTGCACAAAGGATATATAAACACCAAAGCACCCAATGAATCTGAAAAAAGCCAATTTTGCTTATAGCTCTATCCTTCAAAGGTTAAAACATTGAAATTATGTATGGCAAACAAATTATTAGCAAAGTGGAGACTGTTTCTGTTATGATCATTCTCATTTCTTCGCATACCTTTCTGAAGATTTCCACTTTATAATACAGTTTCATATTTGGCTTCTGCAGACTTGGCAACTTCGGTCAAAAATCAGAAAAGCCACTGACTTTGTCAACAAGACAATTTGAAAGTTCTTGCATAATTAGAAGATAGTATCAACAAAACCAGACTAGTGAAGAACAGTGGTAGAGAACTTGAATAAGTTTAAGATTCCTGAATCTTGGTCCTGTGCATTGACCATGTCATACTGACACCATGTCACCCATGATAAAGTCCTCTGCATTATTTTCAGTACCTCAGATGTCATGCATGTTACCATGAGGTTAGTCAACTGCCTATTGTTTTGAACATCAACTTTTCCGCATCATTTATTCTGCAGCTTCCTTGATGGGGCTTCTGCAGACTATGATGATTTGCAGCTTCACTGTGGTGTTTATGGGTTCAATAAAGAAAAGGTTCTAAAAAGATTATGGGCACTGAAAAAGGAAATACAACCTTTTCTTCAGGAGCACAGACTAAACATTTTTGGAATTTCTTGCCTGCCACAAGCAGATGATGATTCCCCACAGACATGCTTACTTATTTTATACCGTCAACAAAAGTCTTTAGGGTTTGAATAAAAATTTCAGATATATAACAAGCCATCTTCTCTTTATACAAGAAGTTTGATGCTTTGTAGCGAGATTTTGGAAGACAGGGCATGTCTTATTTTCAAACTTTAAAGAGCAGCAAGACATACAAGTAGCTGATATTTAGGCCTAGGTTTCACTGGAGATTTCAGTGAGCTAATACACATTTTAGATGTTCCTTTACTCTGCATGTGACATCCATGTGATACTTGCCTGGTGTTAGCTGCAACTGGAAAGACAAATCAGGAGAGGACTTTTAAAAACCTTTCCTGCTACAGATGCAGCTGCTTTCAGTTGACTTGGAATTTACATTGCAGTTGCTTGTAACAGTCTCACTATGTAAGTGTCTTGCACCTTACATTCAAGTCTTTATTTATTTACTGAAAAATGCCCAACTTTAATATAGCTTCTTTTGAGATTTAACTAGTCAAAACAGTTATGGGAAACTACAATAGCTAGATTTACCTCCTGCACATTCACAGTTGTGTTAGTCTCTTCCTTTGTGCTGCATTTATAAGATGTAGTGACATGGAGAAAGAAAATCTCAGTTTCAACCTTCCATTCCACAATGATTGGGAAAAGGAAAAAACTACTTTAATTTTGAGCTGAGTTCAAAATTTGTAGTGTAGTAGGAGTTGTAGAGTATTTTTGAGGTAAGTAAAAATCAAATGTGTTTCTGTAGAATATGCTTTCTGTATATGGTCATATTTATACAAATCAGGTTATTCATAAGATTTTTGGCAAAGGTACAGAGTTTCCTAAGTTGTGATGTGATTTGAATTGCTGGCACATTCCTGAAGGCTGTATGGTCATTTTCACAAAAGGTCACTAGTATATTAAAGGTTTTAAGTGCAAAGCTCTCAGTTATCTATATCTTCTTGAATCGGATGTAGCAGACACAGCTAGAGGAAAGGTGACAGGATCAGATATCCTCCTCCCCAAAAATTCCTACCTGCTATGTCTGCCAGCACCATATAAATATACACAGCTGGAGAAAGACCTCAGTAATCCATGTGAACAGAAGTGTACTAAACGAACCTGTGTAGTCTAAAGAGCTGTTGTGCTTTCCATTCTCACTTAGATCCAAAGATAAGGCCCCAAGACATTCCTGTATTTGCAATCCTTCAGCTTCCAGAGGCTGCTCTCAATCCATGAGTCAAAAAGCAGGCGCACCTACAAAATTTCTGGCAGAGCACTAGAAGAAGCAGCTGCCTGGGACTGTCACCTCTGTAATAAACTAGTCCTTAGCACTTACTTTAAGACTCATTGTTTTCTTTTGCAATTGCTAAGTTGCAAGAGTTTTATATACCAGAGCTAGCAGAAACAGACGTTACTGATGTACTACGGGTACTTTCAACCACAGATTTTTAATCCATTTAACCAAAACTATATTAAAACTATACTGATGCTCCTCACTGGTTTTTTATCAGATTCCAGATTTTGTCAAGTTCTTCCAATCTTTCTTTGAAAATGATGATTTTGATTTTTTACTTCTTTAATACTTGGTGTCGGTTCATTATCATACTGCTTCTAGCATCATGCTCTCACCTAGTTACATGATCTCTATGCTCATGGGTGAGCTTAACTTATGAAACCATTAAGGTATTTTCTGAAAACGTTCCTTACAGTATTATCCTCAATATGCAGCCTCAATTCCCTTTTTTCATTGCATTTTTATCATTATTTTTTTAAAAAGTCCTTACATGTATTTCCAGATCAGAAGACTGCATTGTTCATGTAGTGTCAATGTACATGACACTTAGCAAAGAAGATGTCCTTTAGCAAAATGCTGCATCATGGCTTTGTATCATGGCACAGCGATGCAATGCCAGAGGAGCCAGGAAAATGTCAGACTTGTCATGCTGTTTCTGGTTTATGCAGTTCTAATGTTTGTCTAAACCATAAGGTTTAATCTAGTGTCAGCCACTGCAGAAGGATGAACTTAATTGGCATCCTAGAAAGACAACGTGCACATTTTAAGTAGGATGATTGCGGGGGAACACATTCCCAGCAGTACATACCAATTACTCTGGATAAGAGGCACACCTACTTGGTTGAACTGACATTCCTGTTGCTGTCTGGGGCATCTCTTCTCCAGGGCTGTTCACAGGCTGGTTTGCACATGCCTGCTGGTGAGAGAAAAGGTAGCAACAGGGGAATGCCGGATGTGTGTGCTGCCAGACATGCTCCTTGGGAGCATTTCTACTTGCCAACGAGCATTTGGTGGCAGATTTCTGTGGGAGGAGTTCCTATGGAAACAAAACGGATATTTGGTCTCTCCAGCTTGCTCATTCAGTTTGCATTAAGTTCAAGTGGTTTAAACTTAAACTCTTAATAATGCCAGCCCCTATCTCTAAATCTACTCATAGTAGATTACAGGCATGAAACAATATTCTTGTAAATTTGTATTATCTTTGTTATTTTGCAAGGTACAACCACTTGTTTCCTTGGTGCTGCATTCTGAGAACTAATTCAGTCTTATTCATTAATTTGTTGCTTTAAAAAAATCTGATTATTAACTCTGTAAAACAACATGTATCCAGGATTGTAGCCACCCATTAATTTCAGCAATGACTAGAGAGAAAAATTAATTTTTCTGCCATCACATAAATATGACTCTTCTTTCTCGAGGTATTTAGACTGAAGAGAGAAAAAATTCAAAAAATTAAATAACTACTTATCAATTAAATATAGTGAAGGCCAGAAGTAAGATCTTTTGTTTGTTTGTTTATTTACAAGGTTAAGAAAAAGATTGGAATGCATGGTAAGTAACAATAATTAAGAAAGTTAGAGATAATAATTATTTTCCCTATATTTTATATGTATGGTGTCTAATCACAGTTAGTTTTTCTATATAGTTTATTAACATTAATAAAGTAATTATTTGAAGTAATGTGTGTCACATTGGGATAATTCTTTGCTTCACAAATGTTTCTGTTAAGTATCTGCAGATCAGCTCACATCACATGATATTAATATGATATACAGGAACTGCTTTTCAAAAGATAAAAGTGTTAGAAAAACAATGGTTGCTTATATTGTTCTTTCATTTACTTAAGCTTAACAGTTTGAAGAAGCATGTCAGGTTTGTTTCAAGATTTTTTTTTCCCAGGAAGATTGAATGTGAGTCTAGCATGCAGATGGCATGTAATTGCATTTCCTGCATTGTTACTATATGGGTTTCATTACTTTTTCACAGCAATGCACTGAGATTTAATCACCCAAGGCTAGCATTTGCTGGTAAGATGCGTGTATCTAGCGGTCTTGCTCAACGGTCAGGGAGCTTACCCCTTGCCTCACGCACTTCTTCCATTATTGCTGTACCATATGTTCTTTACAAATCCAAACAGAAGAATCATAAGCACTAAATTTACCTGGGACTAAGCTGAAGCATTCCAGACAGTTACAAAAAACACAGTAATACTTCTCTTGTTGTCTCGCCTACGGAGATTTCTTTTGTCTCTCTGTTTTGCCCAAGACAAGCAGTCATCAAACTGAACTTCTAGAGTGCAAATTAGGGTTATCCCTTTTTAAGAACATACTTGCTGATTCTGACTGCTTGTGAAACGAGCTATGAAATTTGCTTCATCTCCCCTGATATTTACACAGGCAAGAAAGATTTTCCCACACTTGTGTGTATCTATGATTTAACTACAAATGACATTGTACTTCTCTAACATTAACCCCTTAATCTAGTACATTTCTACAAATAACCACCTGTAGTCAATTCTTTATTCATAAGCCTTATCTGTTGTTACAGTATATAATCTGTGAGAATGCCCTAATTTTTATCATTCTCTAAGCCTGTCATCATGGCTGAGACAAGGCTTATCCCTCTGAGCAGATGAGATTAGTCGATCATGTTGAAATCAGAAGAGGGATTATAATGCTTGTAATACACTGAGTCAAATTAAATGCATTTTGTTTGTACATCAGAAGATCTTGTTGCTAAGGCTTTGGTGTCTTCTGCTGACTGTATAAATTGCCAATAAAACATATGAAAGATGTGTACGGAAATGAAAATATGAAAAGTCAAGCAAAAAGCAGAAACAAAAATATTTGGTTTATTTAGCCTGGTAAACTAAAGGAGTAACTGTTCTGATGTCACCACCAACAACAGGGTTTTCACCAAAGACACACAGTGATCTACATTGCAAGTTATTAATTTTAATTTATCTTTAGGCAACTCCAAGGACATCTTTTTTCTGAGCAACTTCTTGCCTCTTTGTATTTATCCTTTTTTTAGGCAGGTTACCTTTTCCCTGACTGTTTTTTCAGTATGCAGCATAAAGGGTATTTTTGGACTGAGACGGGTAAGAAAGAAGAAACACATACATCAGAATATATATATTCTATATATCTGAAATAAAGCCATAAAATTATGAATCAGCAGGTCAAGTAATTCCTTCCACTACCCCACCTGGTGTTTCTGTCATACCAGAGTGATACAGCTATTCTTAGAGAGTAGAATTTTTACAGAAGCACACTTCCCAGTAATAGCCACCATTTTATATTTTGATTCCTTTGGATGAACATTCAAAAGTTGAGATACTTATCTCAGCCTTCTCTGGATTTTCTGAAACACACAATTCAAAAAATTTAGATGAAAATATGAACCAAACAAGATTATTTGTTCCAAATCCCATTCACAAATTTGAGAGTGAAAAGTATTATCAAAAACCTTGAGAAAAACTGAATGTAAGAATTAGGTGGGAAGTATGCATGTGGTATGAGTATGACTTCCCTTTCAGCCTTGGGTTATAAAAATGGTCTATTATTTGGCTTCTAATTAGAGACAAGATCTAATTGGGTGGAAATACTCAATTCAGAAAGGACAATTGCATCAAATGTCACAAGGAAATTTTAACTATGCTTGCAATAACTAACAACAATAAAACTAAGCTTTTGACATCAGTGGGAGAAAGCAATGCCTAAATTAAAGGAGTTGAGATTTCTCCCAAGTTTAGAAATCCTTGTGTTTTGGTAGGTTCTGGTGGAATGCAATCCCCTGCATGCCTGCTGTAAACAAAGGCTCTTAATTATCTGAATCTCTTGGAGCCTATAATACAATCCTTGTGGAGCTGTATTAAATATGTGAGAGCTATGAGATTTCTACATAAAGTAGCTTAAAGACAGCTTGGACCACACAGGTTTGCTTTCATCTCCAAGCTATTTTCCATATGTGAGTTCGGCTGAGCTCTTGCCTTTCCACCAGCATAACACTCTAGTTGGTGACCACATTAATCCTTTCACAGTGCCTGCATTTTTTAATATTTATTTTTGATTACTCAAAATCAGCAACAGTACTTGAGCCTATTCAGAGATTTTCCTTCCAGAAAATGTCCTCTAAGGCCTTAGAAAAAGTAATGTGCCTTATATATCCCAAGTAGGAGTAGGGATTCTCCTAAGAGTGTGACTCAGCAGGATATAGCCTAAATAAAAATCTGGACTTTAACATTAGGCCATCTTTCATTCTATAAATGTTTTGGCTATATATTATTATACTCAGAATCCATGAGCAACACTATTGCATCATATCATACACTTCAGGATTATTCCTCTAACAAGACCTGGTTTTCCTACAGTCCACGAGAAGTACTATGCAATATCTCAGGATTAAGCAGACATGAAAAATTCCATTTTGTTAGAATTTCTGAGAGCTGGGAGACAAAGATAATGTGCAGAAAAATTTTGAATGGATTGTTAAGTTTTCCAAATTTTCTGATTATATAATTGTACAGGTGTTTCTTTAGATATTTGTCAACATATCGCAAGTATATATCCTCCAATAACCCCTGGCCTTGAAAGAGTGAAGTAAACATTTAGCTTCACACACAGTGAAGAAACTTGTAGACTTCACAGATTTCCTTTCTTTCTGACTGAGAGGTTATCCAGATAATGCAGATTATTTTATTTTTTTCAGCTGGAGGCAGAATTTTTGATGCTCCATGAATTTGTTTTGCTGCAGTGGTGCTCCTCTACTCAGAACATGACAGGAATCACACAGGAGTGAATTTATAGAGCTGAGAATAATCTCTGCTAGCTCTCCTCTTCCTCAAGTCTAACCCTTATCTGCTCAGTCCTGCACAGCTTTTTCACTGTTTCTAACTTCCAGTTCACTGCTGCTACTCTATTCATACCTCTTAGTGAACTTTGCTTTAGCCTTCTGGTTTTTGGTATACTTGTTTCTCCTCCCCTTTCCCCCCCCTACCTCCTCCCCTTCACAGTCATAACTGGGCCTTAAATTTTGGGGCTTAAAATAGCAAAATAAAATTTGCATTTTTAACTTATCATATTAAGTGAGATTTTGCTTTATATTTAAATTGCTTACTGCATTAAGTGGACAAAGAGAAATATGGGATTCAAGGTTTTGATAATTGAAAATGGTAAGACTGCTAAACTCTTGGTGGCTGGAAAAATATGGTGTGTATTTCCTTACCCATTTCCCACCCCATCATGTGTATGCACCTCCTACCCTATAAATACTTTTTCATTACCATCCATATATGTGTGCTGTGCTCTTTTAAAGACCATAAAAAAGATTTTCATCATTAATCTGCAGAAGGTTTGCCTATTTTGGTTGTTTATTCTTCCTTTTGGACATTTATGCAATAAAAGGGTTGCTATAAACTGTACAAGATAGGTCAATATTAAAAGATAGGTGAAAATAAAGTTATGTTAGTCCACACATTTATATGAATGTACAGTGACCTCTTTTATTTCATTATTTCAAATACATTTCAACACAGGCATTGTTCACTGTTGGAGGTCAAGACAATTGTTTCCTCCACAATGTTTAAGTACGCAGTTAAATACAGCTATGTTTGTCATAGAAAAATATATTTTAATCATATATAAGACACTAGACACTGTATATGTGCATGTATGTATATTTTTTTTTTCAAGTGCTAATTTCTGCAATTTGATAATTTTGAGAGCCTTCCCAATTCACTTCCCCAGTACATAATTCAAACATGCCTGTCAAATATTTGGAAGAATCATGAAACTGTACTGCAGAATGCCAGAATTTGGCTAGAAAAAGATTACTAAATAGTTTGGTTACTGACATGAAGAGGAGGACACCACACTAAAAGAAAGGTACCAGGTGAGCCTGGATGGGAGGTGACAGATGGATAAAAAGCACAGAGACAATGAGGGTCTGACATTTTTCCTATACATTTTCTGTAGTACCTGGCTGTAAATATACTGTATCTTTTAGTCTTGTGGAGGGAGTCATGTAAAAGCGTCTAGTGGAATAACCATTGGTGAAAGCAGAAAAATAAAATGACAATGCAATTTGATATGGAAAAACCCTAAATACTAAATTTAAAAAATTCTGTCAGTAAATTGCCTTTAGCAAACCTGCTGGCTTTAGCTACCCAAACATGGTCATTAAAGGCGTGTCTGTAAAGGTCTTATGTAATTCCAAAGAGTAAAAATACTCATTTTCTTCTCCAGCAGTCTATCCATAAATAGTCTTCTAATTTTCTTAGGGAAGGAGGTACAAGTGAAAAAAAAAATTATAGATGAGTTTAGCATCTTCAAAAAAAAAATTAAAAAGTGCTTCTTTTGAAGGAAAAAAATGAAAATAAATCAGTTTACAAACTACTCTTGGTCCAACATCACTCACCTCAACAGCCACAACTATGCTGAAGTATCCGTCACTGTAATTTCTTTTAGCATGCATCTTTTCAGTCCTGCTGTCAAGCCTCCAGTTTGCTGATGACATTTTCTCTTTGCAGTGATGGGCATTTTGAATATGTAGAAACAGCAGTAATAAAGTGTAGTATGGATTTCAAGGAGATTAATCCAAAGTAGCCATCAATAATTTTTCATCTGACAGAGGTGATAATTGAGGTAAATTGTGTAACTTGAAGATTTCAGTTTGGTTAGCTGCTTAATAGTGTTATTAGTCAAATAAATTAGGCTAAAGTCTTCCAAATAACCTTGGCACTGTGTACATTAAGTATGCTCAGTCTTATACTACATCCACTCTAACAGTGCATTACCAGGAGATGTGGTTGTCATCTTGCAGACTATTCCGAATGTGCTCGCTTTTGGGCAACAAAACATTACACATTTCAAATAACAGAGCATAAATCTGTTTTCAGATAAACAAATGACAACAAATCTGGTGGTAATTAACGGTACAAATGTTAGGGAGTAGCAGTGACTTTTTTTTTTTTTTGATGTATTCATGTAGAGCTATAATGGCACAGCCTCCTCTTAGCTTGCAATCTTGCCAAACTGCTCAATTCATGCTCTCCATATCAATATGTTTCTAATGCACAAAGCACTATATCAGTGTTTTTGAAGTTTAGGAACAGATTTTACACATGGTCACCAACCATTTAAAAGTGTAAACATAAACATGACCCTAGAGGAAGGCAGATGGTCCTAAGGAGTGATTCTACTTGTGTTGAAATCAATGGCAAAAATCTATTATTTTACCATCTCTCACCACCATGTGCTTAGTATCTCACAAAAAATGTGTTCAGCACTATTCAGTATCTGACCTGGTACCTTAATATTCTAGAGAGGATCCAACATTTTTTTTAAAAAGCATCATTTGGACTGTTTCCCCTCCCTTTAATGATAACTTCTGGAGGTGGTGGGGAACACAGGAAAAGGATGATTTTAATGCAAAATATAAAAACAAAAGAGAAAACTGAATATGCTTGGGGAAAATGAATGCTCATATCTGATATTAAAAAAGGATATGCACTAACTATTCAACGAATAAACATGTGGGCTTCCTTCTTAAGTAAAAAAAAAAAGAAATAAAGAAATATTTTTACAGATAAAAGAAGGAAAACTGTATTTTACATCTTAGTTTTATATCATGTAGCCCAATACAAAAATCTGCACAATATAGATTGCAAAGCTTCATTTGTATACTTGCATAACCCAGTTACAATGGCAATATTTTTCTTCCAGCCTTTACTTAATGATGGCTACACAAGCACTGCGCATTTCAAACTCTCTACTGTATGTAAAGCAAGGTACATGCTTTTACCGCTTGTCAAAACAATCCTGAAATCCCATTTTCCTTTAATAAAGTATAGTTTTGTCCTCCAGAGGTATGCTTGAATAAGATGTCATAGTCTGTTTTTGTTCAGGATTGCACCCTGCTGATGTTCTTAGGCAGCAAGAAAATTACCTTATTGAAACATATTGCTGGTAGTGACTATAGTGCCAAATTTTGCATTGGTATTACACACATGACATATTCAGAGACCTTTGAGTAAGACCATGAATATCAAGTGATTGAAAAGATTATACAGGTTTTTTCTTTGGGTAGAAAAGGTTGTGGTTCTGGATGAGTGTCTTTCAGATCAATATAATTATGTCATAAAAAGACGTAACAAAATAGTTACTTTGCAGGCATTCACACTTGCCTGATTTCATACTGATTTTATTCTGAGTAGAATTATTTTCCTTGCATCGGTTGCACAGTTGTTATTTTAGAGGACTGGGGGTTGTTTTCAAAATAGTTGAATAATTGCAGGCCCTCTGCTAGATGTGAGCATCCAGATAGGTAATAGACTATTTATAAGGTTTGCTTTTCTAGAAAAAAGGCACATAGCCTTAAATGACTGTGATGGAGGTACATAGCTAAATATTCACACATACACAACTTATTTATATGAGCACCAAAATTCATATATTCCTGTATGCACAATGGAAGGAATATACTCTTTATGAATCACATATAAACATTTTAAGAGGACATATGTTAGTACTAAAATGAGGTGATATAGAGGTCTAGTTCACTTTGGGTAAAATTCCCTGAATTTCTGACTGTAGCAGGTGTCTGGAAGCTGCAAGCAGTGTGACAATATTAAAAATTCATGATATGTGGATTAAAAGTGTTATTTGAATGTTGCATTTTTCCCTTAGACAAATTTAGTTATGCATGCGCTAGTTTTGTGACCCTACAGACTGATAACTCACTGCCAAAAATCATCAGAGGCAGCAATTTGGCTGGCCTGCTTGGCAAAACACTGCCATTCTAGCAACCAAAGTTATGATAGTAACTCCTGATGGTCACTGGAGTGGCATCACAGAGAGAAAGCTATGATTTGAAAAAGGGGAATTAGGAATTTTAGGTAAATTTATAAGAAAGTTGAAAATAAAATTGATAAAGCTGCAGCTATTTGCAGATAAAGGATAAGATGCTGTGCAGAGTGGTTCCCATTAACATTTCACATGCTAGAGAATCAAGTAAAGCTATCAAGACTGCCTGATTTTTCCACTAGCTTCATTTCTTTTTAAAGAGTCAATCTCTCGACAAGCAATCCCTCCTAACATCACAATGAAACTATTCCACAAAACACTCATCTAAGCTTGCATTGATTAAGAGATGGGTGGCTGCCCATAATCCCACTTTGAGCTGCTCCAAAATTTAGGAAAGGGGTTTGAAACAGAATCCAGAATTTACCAAAGGGCTCATTGTGGCTTTGGATCCCCTGGGTTAAGCACCTGCTAGAACTTGCCTGATATCTAAATCCATATTGTCATCTCAGATGTGCAATCTGGATCAGTCTCTGACAACTACTGAAGATGCTCTGGGTCACTGTTCCCCAACAGCCTTCAGGCAGGAGCAGGGCATGCAATACACCCAGGGCATACACATATAAAACCTTCATCTGGATAAACAGGATTTATGAAATGCTTTCCCATGGATGTGTACAAACTTGACTCAATGCCCCAGGAAATTCTTTCCATTGCTTTGTTGCTCTGTGCAGGCTGTAGTGCCAAGAGAAAGGACAAGTTAACCTTTGATTTTTTTGGTGACAATTAAACACTGCCAATAATGTGTGTCGCATGGCTTTCTAGGTTTGTCCCTCTGAACAGTTGCATTTATTCACATAACAGCAATACAGTATTTCAAATCACTAAATCATACTGAATTTACAGAACAAGGAAAGGTCTCACTTATTTACTCACAGCATAACACAGATGTCCTCAAGCAGACACAAAAGGTTAAGATTTAGATTTAGGGTGGGGTAGAAAGATTAACTATTTTAACATGGCTTCTTACAAAAGAATGTAATTTTAGAGCTTTCCATTTAGTGAAATCCATTCTCATGCTTTGTAGTATTTTACTTTAAAAGCACATAGTTGCATTAAATTGCAATTTCTATGCTGATTGTCACTTGTTTATTTAGAGTACCTATTTACATCAAGCATCCTCTAACTATCTTCTATGTCTCCTTTGTATCTGAATTCTGAAGAGGAAAACTGTATACTAATGTATGCAGTGTGGGCAATAAGCACTATGAATTTGTGCAGTGGCAGTGCAGTGATCCTCTGGGAATCACAAAGAGGTGCTGGGTTGGCTCCCATGACTGAAGTGTCATAGTGGGGGGCATCCTCCTTTTTTGAGGAAGGACAGGACTCAGGATGGGAAGATGGGAAGGCCAGGGTGGGTGGGTCAGCCTTTGAGCAGCGTGGTCTAGGGGAAAGTTTCTGCGCTCATGGCAAGGGGGTTGGAATTAGATGAGCCTTAAGGTCCCTTCCAATTGAAAATATTTTATGAGGAGAAGGAATCTTCCTTTAGGTGAGAGAGCTGCTAGAGTGTGTGGAGCTTTCTCTGGAGATGGAAGACAACAGAGAGTTTGTTGGTCAAGATTAAAGACTTTTTGAAGACTTCTCCACGTCCATTACTGGAGTGAGTCTGTGGGTCACATACATCAAAACCTGCCCTTGCTTGGTCCTGCTGTATATGAGCTTTCTTACCCAGAATATGGAAAATAGGCATGTTGCTTATTTCTTTATCCTGTTTTGGGTCAACACAACCAGAACTAACAAGGATGAGGGCATTTGGGCACTACCCTCACTCACTTCCTTAGAAGGCATCTGATGGGGTCAAGAATGAAGGCAGGGATGAGTGTTTCAGAAGCAGAGATCTCTTTTTTTCATGTATTTTACCCCCTTTCTCCATCTCTTCTGACTGGAACAAAGAAAGGACTGGATTTGGCCTAAGGCTAAGGCAGACCACTATATCCAATGTCTCAACCTTCAGCATAGTACAGGCCACAATATCTACACCCCTCCCACACAGGTAATCTCTGTGTCAAACCAAGAACTCAAGCTTTTGTATAGAACTGGCTTTTACTTTTATGGTATTGTTTACCTTAGATAGTGCTGTAGACTGATTATAGACCGACTTAATATAAAGCCAGTCTGATAATAAGGCTCAATCATCCAGGTCACTGATTTAAGCAGTCCCTTGGCTACATGCAGAAAACCTCCAAGTTCCCAGATTGACTCATTCCTTACTCTCCATTTCATTCAGTTTTATATCCTGTCTTCATTATAACTACCATCACCCATATATTTTCATAGTAGATATTTGGTTTTGATAACCCAGTGAGTGATTTGGGGCAGGCAAACCCCAGCATCTCCACCAGTTGGACTGAGGAAATTGCTCTGATGACATTTACTAGTGATAACCCAAATGCCCAGCAGGTTCCACAGAGCAGCCTGAGCTTGCTTCCTGTTGGGCAAGCCTTCCATTTTTATATCCTTGTCATTTATTTTCCAAGCTCTGCAGATAGGCACATCTTTGCTATGTATAACTTTTGCTATTTGCAGTCAGCAAAAATTAATAATATAATTATGTTTCCTGCCCTTGTACTTCCTGCACTGCTCCATGTTCCCTACTTTACAAGGCATGACCTACCAAGCTTCCAGGTTCTGTAGGTGTGGAAATGATTTCTTTTAATGTCCTTCCCTCATGAAGTTGTATCATTTCATTGTATTTATTTCCTTTGTAAATAGTTCGTTATTCTGTCATATTAACTCTTGTTCAGTTATTATTCCCTTATATTCATTTCATATAAATTTTGGTTCCTCCTCACTTACTCTGTAACAAGGAGATCAATGCAGTACATGACAATTTTATTACATCAGTGTATTCATTTCCTTTATAAAAGTAAATCACTCTAGTAGATTCACTGCCCCACCAGGCTGTACCTATAGATCACTACATTAATTCCCCACATAAATAAAGACTGTCATTTTGGTCACTTACACTACACATAAATGTGAACATATTATCCTCTATGGCATGTATGTATACAGTATTTTATTCATAATCACTTTGTTCAGGGGCTGAGATAGAAATGGAACGCGCTTATTTCTTCATAGCATTTCAGTGATTCTCTAGAGAGCTGCAGCCAGTTCCTGCAGGACTTTGGATGAAATATACATGCACACTCTACTGCTCCACTCCCTTACCTTCCCCGTTTTTGCTGCCTCTTTCCTCTGTTGTTTCTTTTTTTTGTTTTTTCTCCTCAGCTTTGCCTTGGTGGTTGCCTTGTGTTTGCTTGTTTGGCTTTGGTCACCTCACAGTTTTACTGTGAATTTAAATGAGGGCTGAGATTAATAGCCAAAATGGGAATCTGGACCAGGAAAACACCTTTCCTGCAATCTCTGAGCTGGCCCCTCATTTTCAATCCCCTGTCCTGTTTGAGCAGGCTCAGTGAGAGGAGTCAGCTGTACGTGTTGTGCCATGCTCCACCTGAGTGCCACTCCCCTCACTCTGCTGCTGCTCCATGTCAATGGATGTGTCCAGATCCTCCAGATCTACAGCACACAACAAAAAGGAGAGCAGATGAAAGCATATAACTCTACCTGGATCTTCTCTGTGCTTTTTACACCTCTGCATGCTTGTCCAGAACTTTCTTAAGCTCAATCTAGCAAAAGCATGCTTCTATACAGAGATTTCTGTTATTTGGATCCAAGTTAATAAAAAATTATTAAATGCATTTTATATCCTCTTCCAAAATTAAAGTCCATACTAATGTATGTGCTTGACTTAAGGAGAGTTGCAAGTTATCAGCTGATTCCAAGACAGAATAAGGTGTTATAAACCCTCAATTAATTCTGTAAAGAAAAAGGGGAATTTAATCATTTCAACAAGCTCTAACAGCATGAAAGGGAAAACAGCTATGTAAGGGTTAAAGGTAACCAAACAAAAGCCTCAAAATCGAGCAACCAAACAAAACCCACAGTCCTTCCATGTCTCTCAAGGACTGCACACAGTCTGCCCAGGATTTTCTTTTATCCCAAGTTTACTACGTGCTCCCTTGTGCCTCCTTCCTGCTCTGTGAAGGGTCATATGGCAGCATGATGCCATCTCTGCAGTCTCCCTCTTCTACAAGTTTAGGTCCAATGATTTCAGTGTGTTTCAAATGCAAATTGTTCTAAATTTTCTGAGATCTGGAGAGAAGTAGTACTTGCATTTCTTTATATTTTGGAAACTGTCATGGAAAGGTCTGCTGGGCTGCAAATTCTTCCAGTGTTTCCAGTACAAACACTGAACTATGATTTAGTCAATTGCAAAATAAAAATTACAGTCACTCATACTGTAAAATTACTTTAGCTTTGTTTGCACTGCTGTAGTTTGATGGCGTGGTTCTGAAAAACCTGAAATTCTGAAAATCTTTTTGTTCATTTACTTTTATTCCTCACAGGCTGAGGTACCAGGTAAAGGATTAGCATTTTTATTCTCTTTCAGACAAGTACATTAGGATCTGAGGAAGGGAAATATAATCACAGGAAGACTTTGGTCATATCAGTTAAACTTTTAAAAATCTTTGCAACAGTATTATTAATAATATCATAATACCATATAACACTGAAATTAGGAAGCATTTTTTTTGTGATCTCTTTACTTGAAAGGCAATATGCATATCAACGGGCAATAGTGGAAAGCCAGAAACATTCCCATTCTTTTAGCCTTCTAACAAGGTGATGGGCACAAAAGAGGCTCATAAAAAGCACTTGAAACCTGCTGTCTGTTCTGTTTCTATAACTACTGCAAACTGGTTATTTTTTAAGTAGCCACTTATGCTGGTGCGTAATTCCTGTCTTCCCCATTCATGCCATGACAAAACAAATAAACAAACAAAACTCACCACAAAAGGTGGTCAGGAGCCCTGAGTGGTTTGTTTTGTTTTGGTTTGGTTTGGTGGGTTTTTTTTGTTTTTTTGGTTTTTTTTTTGTTTTTTTTTTTTTGTTTGTTTGTTTTTGTTTTGTTTTTTTTTTTCTTTTTTTGTTGTTTTTTGGTGTTTTGTTTTTTGTTGTTTGTTTGCTTGGGATTTTTTGGGGGTTTTGTGTGTGGTTTTTTTGTAGCCAAGAGATCTACCTTGTGCTGTATTTTCCAAGTAACATTCTACCTAATTCATGCAGACAACCAGGTCAGGTTCTCAGTGCAGTAATAGGTAAAGTAGCTGAGCTGTCCCTGAAAAATGACTTGAGAAGAGCACTCGAGTGCAAGGTGTGCAGGGGCACCATGCAGAGCCCCCAAAAGCCACAGGACCCCCAACTTGGAGTCCACATCCAGTGTGAAAGGGAGTATAGAGAGAAGGGCAGCAAATGAAAAAATAAGGTCCCTGTGGCTTTGTCTGGAGAGGGAGTTAAAAAAGCAAACAGAAACCAACAATCTACAAAAGACAAACATTCTACTAAAAAACTACAAGGCAAGTTCAAGCATTGGGGCCCTCACAGTAGGAAACTGGTCACATGGGTAACATCATGAAATTTTACTGCAAAATATCCTTTTTTTTCTTATTTGAAAAGACAAATTATTAGCATTTTTAAACAATTTCAATATGTTTAATGGCTGAAAGTTAAGCTCAAACTGTTCCGCTTACTGAATAAAGTGCTAGGTCTGTAAACAGGAATCTTAAGTTACCCCAAGAGTACACTCATTTTAAATTTTACTTGAAAGCGGGATGTACGTTTATTACAATTTCAAACAAAATGCTAATGCCATTAAACAAATGAGGTTTAGGCAAATTAACTGCATTTTAATATTCTGAAAGCCTATGATATAGGACATTGTGTTACGAAACATTGGCTAGAAGTATCACTTGCAAGTGGGATTTTCATTGCTGTGAATCTCAGGAGAATATTTGTAATTAGTATCATTTGCCTAATACTTCAGGTTAATTAGAATATTTAATTGAATAGCTGTAATCTTCAGAGATGACTATATTATGATCAAATTAGTACCATCACAGCACACGCTGATCACTGCTGCAGCCTGCCTCACTTCTGCTAGCTATTCAGCCCTCTGGAGCGTTCAGCAACATAAGAAAAAATCTGTTTCTTACACTTTTGAATTTTAATGATCCATTTGAACTCTGCCATCAACATTTAATTATTCTAGAAAAAAAAAAGTCCCAACCATGGCTCCCATATGGCATGTTGGCAAATACACTTGCCCACATTGGAGTCTGCACCTCTCCAGCAGCTCAGTGAAGAGATTTAGCTTTTTTTTTTTCTGAAAGCAGGAAGGTCTTTTTTAATAGTGTTTGCAAATACAGACCATATGAAGCTTCACAGAAAAGGTTACTAGGATACTATTGAAACACTATTAGGAACAGATGAATTGATTTTTAGAATGTTACAATGGATTTAATCCTGTAATGTCTACTACTGGACTTTTGTATTGTGTCCAAAAGGTTTGAAGGAGTCAGGTGCCTCTGTAACTAAACCTTGTTAGCTAGAAATGCAATTAATTTTGGGGGAAGAAGGGAACAGGAGGAGAGGTAGAACGGATGGAGTGTGCATATTAAAGTCTTTGCAGCCAAATCACAGATGCTGAGTTCCTGACCTAACCAGTTGCTGTTGTTTCGTTTTCTATAAATACATATATTTAGCAGCTGCAGATATTCTTGGGGTGAAACATTGATCTCTGTGGAAGCACTAGGGTCAAAATCCTGTTACACTAAACTGGCTGGATCTCCCCACCCAATTCTTCTCCTGTCGCATAGGGGTATCACAAAAAAAATGTCAAGAGAGTAAGCTGTGCATGCTACAAAGGATGTTGTTTACATAGAGGGGTCCCAGAGCTCAGAAAAGCTTTCCTTCTCCCCCTTCTCCAAGCTGCTTCAGGATATGCAGCTTAAGAGGTCAGTTCTGTACAATTCTGTACAACAGCAACGTAAAAGCTGAAAATTGCTTTAAAAATCAGAACGTCCATTTGAAACTGATGGTCTGCTGCAAATTTCTCCACAATTAATTGTTACTATCTCAGGGGGCAGGGGAAGTGAGGGAGAAATCAGTTTTAAGGGAAATGTTCTTACCTGCTGCCTGAAAATGAAGAGGAGAAATATTTCCATTTGACAGAAACAGACTGCTACACGGTGCTTCTTGAGTAAGGAGGAACAGTGGGGTGTGCAAAGCTGAGACTCACAGCTCAAACCTCACATGTTGCTGTTACAGAGGACAGTAACCCAACAAAATCCTCACCATTCTTTGTGGCACCATCTCACCTGTTGACATCTGTCTGCGTAAAATCTCACAAATGTTTCCAGAAACTAAGATGTACACAAGGGAGTGTAAATAAATCCTGCGCAGGAAGTCTGTCACTTTCAGTAGGTAGGTAGAGAAAGTTAGCAAAATCAATTCTATTGAAAATAAAGTAGAAAAAATTTTCAAGAAGGCTTTTTGAAAACATTCCCCATTCCGGTAAGGAGCACATCTCTGCTGTAAAAATTTTAATGGTTTTGTTTTACTAGATTGTTGGCATCATATTTTATTTGTGCAGCTGCAACTATTTTTAGCCTACAAATATAAATATTATGCAGTTAAAATAGTAATTTTGAAAAATCCTAAGAAATGTAAAAATTTTCAGTTTCATTATGAAAATCATTTACATTTATCTCACACGTGTTTGGAAAATTTGCCTGGTTTCAAGGTTGCTGTGAGATATAAAAGTCCTTGAATCAGGATAAGTTTAGCCTTACATTAAAAGCGTGTCTCTCACCTTTGGTGTCAAATAGATGTTTCATTCATACTCAGTAAAGTAAATTACATCTAAAAAGGCAGTCTCCTCAATTCATTAACATTAAAGTTAAAATTATAAAAGCTACAAAACCCATGATTAAAAGTTAATGTTAATATTTTTCTAAACTCTTATATTTGATCTTTAAAAACTAAACATAAAAATATTTTTAATTTTCAGAAAAGAAAAACCTTTCTGTCTGGGCTAAATTTATCTTCTAATGTATTATAATAATAATATTAGTCAGTATTGAGCAATAATATAGCATTTCTCAATATCCAAATATATTAAGACAAAGAAAGAAGTTGTAATCCTAGGAAGAATGCTCTATTATCTAGGCTTTTATTTTCATTCACCTCCTGAATAATGATTATGCAGTTTAAAAAGAACCTTGAGGATTCACTTTAATGGCTAGTGTACTGCATAATCGTGGGCTTCCTTGTAAGAAAGGTTGCAAAATTGCTGGTTACAGAAAGATATGAAGAGTGCTGAAAGTGCTCAGACCCATACATTGTGTTGCCATGAAAATTGGTCATAGAAACCTCCTCACAAAACCTACTTTAATCTTCTGGATCTAATGATACTTTTTTTTTTCACTTTCCTTTTTTTTTTTAAATATATATCTTAAAATATATATGTATTTCTGCATTTTGGAAGCATCTGCCAGAAGCAGCTATAAGCCATCACTAATCTTGAACAGCAGCATTGTAATGCAGTTTCCTTCACAGAGGTGCTCCCTGAGCATGAAAAACTCCTTTAGAATTAAAAAATCTGCTCCACTAATTGTAGAGCAAAATTTCAACAGCTCTCTTTGAGAATCCCAGCTCTAAGTATTCTCCCATCTATTAAACAGATGGCAGATAAGATTGTAAACATATTTGCTTCATATTGAATAGATAGTTTCTGGCATAATACTAATTAACAAATTAAATGGCTGACTTTCTGCATCACATTAGAGTTAAAACCACTTTGTAAGTTTGTCTTTGGTAGTTATTTACTTTGACAATAGCGTGCAGTGAAAAACTGTTAAATGTTTTCTTAGCAACATTATGCATTGAGTAGCTTTCTTTTTTAAAACTCTATATTTTATTATAATTCATTTGACTTTCATTACAGTCACTCATTACAAAATGTATGTGCATTTAATCCATTTCCAAGGGATGCATATTTTTCCAATCCCATTCTGTACCACAATGATAATGTCTTTGGTGTATGCAAGTATGCATGAAATTTAGGCATTGCCTTTACTCATTTTCTGATAGTTTACCATGGACCGTTCTGAAAGGAGGAAAGCTAAGAAAATGCTAACAGTGGTAGATAAAAATATGGAGAAGGCTTCATTTTCCTTTAAGGAATTTGCATTTGACTATCTGTTTTATTATAAGTACAAACAGGATCATCTCAGCAATGATGGCATGCTAGGCAAAGAAGTGAGATTAGTTCATATCTTCTTTGTTCTCTTCATTAATTTGTCTACAGAGCTGGTCACACAAGAGATTTTAATTCCAAATTTCTTTTGCACTAGACTATCATCAAAACAGACAAAGAAAATGCAACTGCATTTCCCTTTATGGTGGAAATAATAGCATAAAAAAGGGAGTTTACTTTCCAAACCTAACTTGTCATCTCTTGGTGAAAAAATGTAAGTATATAAAAAATGGTTGCAGAACTCATAAAAGAATGGAAAATTTAAAACTTTTCTTCAGATGAATTTGCTTGTGTCTCTGTCTTCAAATAGAACAAACCAAATACCCAAAACAAAAGACAGTCTTTTTGAACTTCAAAACTCACAATAAAATTTCTTCAAGAACACAGCTGTCAATGCTGAAACAGGTCAAATTCATTTAATTTTCTTTAGAGATATAATAAAACTAAACAGTTATATGAATGAGGTGATTAATTCATACATGTTACAGCTGATGCCCAATGTTATTCAAAGATTAAAATCCCCCACAGAAGGCAAAAATGACAGACACCTTATCCCCCTGTTCTCCCTCCTCTCTACACTGGCTCTACTGGTAGCAATAGAAAAATAGCAGATTTTTTTTCCTCAAATAATCAGAGTACATTGATAGTGTTGTTGAAAACATTCATCCTTTAAATTCAAAACTTCTTTCTGTAAAGGTTTGATATAATTTAAATAAAATAAAATAAAATAAAGCAAACAAATGTATATATGCATTATTGTTAGAAGGATGGCTTTGAAATTATTAGTTTTGTTTCCTTCTGTAATTTTGAAAACATAAACTACTCATTTTTATATGTAAATTCCATTAAAATTTACCTGAAAATGGCCAAAATTAAAGTGAAACCTTTCAACATTATTGGAAAAAATACTGAAGTTGGCTATTACCTGAAGCTGATTATTTTCTTTTGCCCTATTTTTGAGAATTGAATTTCTTATCCTGTGTGGCTATGACAAAATACAGAAATTTGAGAAAGCCTCACACACCAGAAGACCATTTTCTCTCACGTTGTGGTTATTAGCTATATTATTGTCAACAGCATTTCATATTCCATGTAAACATTTCACATTATTTCACACTATAGGTAGTAACTCAGTTGTTCTAAGTACATTGAGACATATTTTAAAGTTTAGAGTTATCTTTATTTTCTGTTACACTAGGAAAAATTGAAAGCTGAAATTTCTTGAAAAATGTGATTGTTTTATCCAGACATCTTCCAGTTAAACCATTATCTCTGCTTTTAATTCTCAGATATATGCTCCCAGGAGTTAGCACAAATTTATTACCTACAGCTACAGTCCTGATTTTGCTGTTGGTGGGCTTGAACTAAATATTGCAATTCATCCTATATGACTTTCCTACTGGAAAAGAAATCAAGCATGTGCATATTCCTCCTGCAAGTTTAGGACATAGTATTCCATTGCTTTACCCACTAAATCAATAGAGCTTTTCTGAAAAAATAGGAAACATTGAATTTCAGCTCCCCTACATATTTCTTTTCCTGAATGAAATCAGGAAAACATATTTTCACCTGTCATAACCAACTAGAAGGTTCTATAGTTGTGTGGTGTGGTCTCCCTGTAACAGTGACACTGCATACATAGTGTGGCACCATGGCAAAGACATGGTCTGAAATCCCAGGGGCATTTTCCCTGTGTTAAGACAGCATTCAGGTTGAATTAAGGTGAAATCTTCTTATTCAGGGCTACTTAACTCTGGTACAGCTGTGCATCAGTGGAACTATATTTTTTTTTAGTTCTGGAGCTATACTGGATGGAGCTAGCTGGATGGAGCTATATTGGATGTATACTAGCTGGTCTCCAGGCTGGTAGGCTGATGCAAAATATAGTCTACTTTGGGAACATAAAATCACAAGCTGGTTTGAAAATGGTGGTTTTTACTTTGGGTTGCTTTAAACCCTCACACATGCAACTTCTTGAGGTGCACTGAATGAGCTCCTGGAGTGAGTCTGTCAGAGGACTATGAAGATAATCAAGGGAATGGAGATCTCTCTCGTAAGGACAGGCTGAGGAAGCTGAGCCTGTTTAGCCTCAAGAAGAGACAACTAAGAGGGTACCTCATCCAAGCCTACCAGTATCTGAAGGAAGGGTTCCATGGATGGATCCAGGATCTTCTCGGTGGTGCCGAGCAATGGGACAAGAGGTAACAGGTACAAACTGATTCACAGCCAGTTCCACTTAATTATAAGGAAGAACAACTTTATTGTGTGAGTGACTGAGCACTGGAACAGCTGCCCAGGGAGATTGTGGGGTCCACATTACTGAAGATAATCAAAAGTTGCTTGGCCACTTTCCTGAGTAATGTGCTCTAGAGGACCCTCCTTGATCAGGGAAATGGTTCTAATCAGCTTCCAGTGGTCCCTTCAAACCTTACCCATTCTGTGATTTGGTGATTCCATGACTTAGACTGAGAACCAAAACTACACCATCTCTGAAGGTATTCAGTCCATCCTCCTGCTCAAAACAGGGCTAACTACCAAGTTATATCTTATTAGCCATGGCCCCATATAATCAAAACTTAAATATTTTGAAGATGACACTTTCACAACTTCCTAGGGTAATCTATGCCACCGTCTAACACCTATCAGAGTCTAATTTTTTTTTTGTCTAAATGGTTTTCCCTTGCTTACAATTCCTTGTAGTTGCTAACTATTCTTTTGATAATGCATCCCAGTATGTTATGGATCTCTTCCCTGCCTTGAGAAAAGAAAGCATGTTCAGTTTGCTAGCCAGGACCTTCATTTTCTGCATCATTTTCTGCAAAGATGCTTTCTAGCCAGCCTGCACCCAGAACAGGGTGTTGCCTAGAGAGAGTCTGTCTCAGGTGCAGGACTTTCTCATTTTTGAACTCAATGAAGTTCACAGAGCTTCATTCTTCCTTCTCATGTGTGTCTTGAAGGCACTCATGTACTCTGGGACCACTTTTCTTGATCTGAAACATTTTACAAAGTTTCTGAGGGTGTGTTCTGTCCTGTTGACCATGTCACAAGTGAAAATATTAAGCAGCATCAATCTTAGTACTGAGCCTGAAAAACACCACCCAGACACCAGCTGTAGTCTGAATTATTAGTAAATACCTTTTGATTCTGATGGCTGAGTCAATTTTCCATTCCCTTCCCATTTCAGCTAGAAGGACATGTCAAAAGCCTTGCTAAATTCAAGATGTACAACTACTGCCTTCTCTCCCTACCCACAGATTGAGTCAGAGATGAAAACCAGGTTGGTTAACCAGGTTTGTCCATACTAAAAAATGCTGACTCTTCCTCATTTTTCCTTGTCTTTCAGGTGCCTGAACACAGCTATCATGAGGGCTTCCTCCACAGTCTTTCCAGGACTAAGATTTTATGGCCTGCCATTCCCTGGTTTTTCCTTTCTGCCTTAAAGGTGGATGTAATATTTGTCTCATCTCTACTTAAATTCTCCATCTTTACCTCTCTGTAAAGATGGAGAATTTACCTTATGAAGAATGCCTTTACAAAGGCACTGGGAGGCCACCTCAGCACTGCTGCATGCATCTCATCCAGCCCTATGGATATGTCCAATTTACAGAGTAGTCCCAAACTTGGTCAACCTCTACTGCAAATTGTAGTTCTTTCTCTTGAACTCTGCCACAAGAGATGTGGGAGGCCTAAAACAAATGCACCACCCACCCCTCAGCAGAGAGGAACTTTCAGGTTTTGCCATGCAACACATTGTTTGAGTGACTCCACATTCTTTAGCAAGCCCAAACTTTCCTTAGTCTCCTGATGTAACGAAAGAATCTCATACCTTTTCCGGTTCCAGCTGCACTCAAGGTAAGGTCATCCAAACTGCATCCAAGCTGCAGGTGTATGTGATGAATCAATCATCCTCCTAGGAACCACCCAGATACATCTGTTTGCAGCTGAATTCAATCAGGATCAGTGTTTCTGAATTATTTTTGAAAAGCATATAACTCATAACCTAAAAAAGAAAACATTAAATAAATAAATAGATAGATGGACAAAAGGAGGTTTTTTTTTTTTAATGTAACTTGGGCCTTTTCAGTCTGGCTTCTGTATCTTCCAGGTGCCAGCCTAAGGTTTGGTCAACCTAATTTGTACTATCTCACTCAAAGTAATTGTTTATTTGCACTTTTAAAGCTCAGGTGAATCAATGAAAAAAAAAAGGAATTTAGTTTATTGTCAAGTGGTTCTAAGACATGGACTAGAAAGAACAGGTGGTAAAACAAGCACAGAACATAAGCAGAATTTCTGTCCTTGTATGAGTTATGCCTTCCTGTTTAGATTGAATTCAAGCCTCTATTAGCTTCCAAAAGTTTATAAAATAGAAAGAAAAAAAAATCTGTTCAATAGCTGAAGAAAAAAATTTAAAGAGAAATTCCTGGTGTACATCAAAATACATCTGCTAACAGTCAGTTAAAGTTCTCCCCATCTGCCTTTACTGTTTTGCTTTCAGTTAATTTTTATCTTATCAGTTATGACTCAGGGCTTCTAAAATTAAAAAAAAAAATCATATAAATTTAGGTGCTTGATTACTGTGCTGTGGAACACAGATTATCTTCCATCAGGCAAAAATGACTCAGATGACTTGAGTCTACCTTACTCCCACTATGACTAACATTTGACATGCAGAAAAGGTTAAAATAGCAAAGACTAGTGATTTGGGTTGTAAGAGTGAGCACTCAGATTACAGGACACAGAGTATCTCTTGTCCATGATGTATTTAAAAGTCCAATTACTCACCATTTCAAGCTGCCCTCTGAAAAGGACAACACCTTTAATGTCTCCTCTGAATATGTACTCCAAGGACTTGGCTTGCATCATGGGGAGAGTAGAGCAGCACTACTTGGCAGTATTCAGTTTACTCATAAGAGCTGTTCTTCTCATCCAGAAATACCAAAAGTGAGAAGGTAGCCTTTTCCATCACATTCCCCCTGATTCAGAAGGCAAAGGTCCAGAAGAAAAAGCAAGTTCTCAATACATACAAGGAAGCTGAATTATATTTGCACAGAGAGACGTTATTTATGAGTTTTACTTTTTTGAAAAGCAAACATTGAAAACTTCATATTATTTCAAGCAGATTATGTGTAAAATTACAGCTGTAAACAGAATCAAAACCATTTTCTCTTGTACTACTATAACAAAACACTAGTCTTCAGCAGGATAGAATTTCTACACTAATTGCATCTAAGTTTCAGCCATTTATGAGAATTTCTCAGTATCTGATTATTTGTTTGGATTAGCACTACAGCAGGGTTGGTTTCTTGAGAATGTGTGCAGTGGCATGATGTGACTCAGAGAGCTTTTACTTTGTTTTCCTGTGGATTTGGTAATGAGGTGTGGGTACAGATTCTCTCACCTGTCTTTGAAGTGTGATCCCTTTTGTCTTACCCTTCTGACCTGTCTTTTCCACATGTTGTGTGTCCCTCAATGGTTTCCCACCCTTTTTATATTTACAGTCAATCTCAGGATTCGTGCCCTTTATCCCCATGTAGTCCTCTTGCCCCAAACAGCCCTTTTTAATTTCCTTCAAGTTATTCCATTTAGCACATTATACCGTAACTTGCCTGCTCCTTTTACTCATCTAGCAAGCTTCTAGGTCACGTCTCTGATTCATCATTTTTTTTCTCCTTGGCTCCCTGCTTACACAAATATCATCCTCTCCTTCAAATAGCTTATCCCAAACTGTGCCCAGTCCATGCCAATTGTCCATTGATAAAAGGATCTTATCTATTCAATTAGATAAAACCCAAAGTCCTTCTTAGACAGCCCTTACTTCTATCTGCTCACAACCTAAAATTTCCAGCTTCACTTTCAAAATTGGCATGCATCTTCTCTGCTAAAAGATCGAAAATACAATGTTTGTGGTCAGGTCTAATTATTATAATATAGAGTACATGAAGGAACATACTGAACATTGCATATTTATTTATCTCTTTGTATTAATGAATAGAAAGAAAGAAAAGAATTTATAGATGTGCTAAGTTTTAGCATTCCAAACAGATTCAGCAGTTTAGCCAGCTAAGATCAATGGTCAATATTATTTGAGTCCAGATGCTCAGCTGTGTAATACTTGAATTAGAGCATCTCAAAAATGCTTTTAATGTTAAGCTTAAAAGCATTTCTAGTCCAACATACAAGTTTACAAGAAAATAATGCATCATGGACAGGTAAGTAGGTTTATGTACATAAATTTATTTATTTATTTATTTATTTATTTATTTAGAATATGCAGTGCTTCTGCACCTTTTCAGGTATTTGTGCCAGTCCTGCAGCCTGAATTTTACTAACATTTACTCTTGGTGTAAATGTTATATATTGTTATATATATTGTTGTTATATATTGTTATACATTGTTATATAAATGTTATATATTTTTATATATTGTTATATAAAATTTATATTTTATAAAATATATTCTATTCTATATAATTGTATGGAAATTGCATGGAATTTCCTAGAAAGAAAGCAGAATTTTTTTGTGGTTAACTTCAGCTCATACTTTTGGTACCCAGATGTGCATGATCCTAGTTCAGACTATACAACCAAGCTGTCATGTATTATACTACTGCTTCTGTTGATTTGGTTTTTGATTGGTTGGTTTTTTTAAATTAGCATCTTCAGCCATTGATGGGCCTATTTTTGCATAAAGTCTTGACTCTTGACTCACCTGTCTCCTGTATCTAGTTCCAGTTGGCAAGATCCCTTGGCTTTTTTCAGCTTCCAAGTACCTTTGAAAATCTGTCTGACAGACCTCAACAATGTAAAATATATAGCATGAAAAGGCTACTTTTAGTGCATCAAGTCTCATTGAAATTAATCACAGGCATAAATGCACTGGCTGAACGGGAATGAATTGTCAAATTGTATTTAATACATTTTAGAAGTGAATCTAATTATGTCGTTGCTCACCAGATATGGGAGGGGATCAAAATGTTGGTAAGATTGTTCAACTGAGGCAGAGTTTTCACTCATTAATTCTCACAGAAAACTCTTGTCTTTCTCCTTGGATTATTCCATTTGCACAGAGCTACCTATGAACCTGGAACAACTGGTGATAGAGTACACTGACAACAGATGGCTTCCCCAGTGGGGGGAGTGAACTCCTTACTCTTTCGAGCTGTGATCAGCGTTAAAAGGTGAAGAACCTTTCAAGAACCTTCCTTCTCTTTGTTTCTTTCCTTCTGCCCCCTTATCTCTAGGTCACAAATATCAAGCAACAACTCCCTTTCCAGATCCACAATATTCAACATTTCTTATTATGCTTAATGAGTACAGGAAATATGATTTATAGCCACACATATCAACAAATACTATCTATTTGTACTATTGCAAATAGCAGACTCCTGTTAACATAGTAAATGACTTTCTAAAACTCAGAACTTGAATTTAAATTGAGTTATATAATAAATACAATAAGCTGTATATCTTAAAAGATATCAAGTATTAAATTCTGTTCTTACAATCTGAATAAAAAGTCTTTTAGTCAAAGGAAAAAAAAAGGTTTTTTCTCAGCATTATGTGTCATCTGTCCTTATAATTTTCAATTAAAAAATAACAGTATTCATGGTGTTCCTCATAGTGAAACAGATGTGACAAAATAACAAAATCTAGGTAACATTAGAAAAATGAGATGTTAAAATAAAAGGAAAAATTTTGATATTTAAGATATTGCAGAGTCAATTTCTAAGTTTGAAACTGTCTCACCCAACTTGAGAGAAACAGGATTTCTTGTTTTGTAAATCAAAAAAAATTTGGAGTATAAAATCCCAAGAACAGGAAATCTTGAGTTACATATCTATACTTTCTTCACTTTAATAGGAAAGATTCCCATTGTTTATGCATTCAGTATATAAGAGAAAAGGAAACTTTATCTCATACTTGAAAATGCTTCCACGCCTTGCCCAGCCAGATCTAGAAACAGACATTGCTTTTGACTGAACAACAAAGTTTCACATTGACTTCAGTGCTTTGGATTTTATTCTTTATACGTAGAATAACTTTATGTGTGAATATTGGAAATTTTTTTTTTTCAGTCTCCAGAGAACATAAAAGAAGCTATAAAAGAAACCTTTAGTAAGAACCAGAGGCTGTGGTGATGAGATAAGGCTGAGGAACGTGGCCTTCATGGGCTTATAGCACTTTACAGCACCAGTGGCTCTTGGCTTCTGCATGAGGTGTAGATGCCACGCTGGGCTTGTTGTCCACCTGCACCTGTGCAGAAGAACAGAAGGAAATCTGTTCTCAAAGAAACACCCCTACAGTTTCTGAAGTGTAGAAAACTCTGTTTGAAAATAACAGTGAGCTTTTGTGACATGGAAAGTTCTTCCTTCATCAGACTAAAAATAGTTCAAGCTTTGTCAAAATTCCTCTTAGATATCTGGAAGTGGATCCAAAATTTTTGGGGTTTAGAAATTTTAAACACAGTAAGAAACAGATTGATTTCTTCCCCTAGACTTATTGAGATCAAACCTGCACCTTTTGGAATAACAAGGGAAATTGTAAGCTCTCAAGAAGTTAATCAGTATTGAACATTAATGAGGTATTTCTGTGGTGCTTTTCTCGTGCTCTGAGTTGTTTAAATGTAAGTTGCCTTCAGCATCTGCATGGGAACAATGCAAAAGCCATGAAAAACGGGATCTATTTAGTTTGAGCACTATCCGAGCTTTCATGTGAGAAATCCCTTAAATTTGGACACATAGGAAATTACACCACTGTAACTACAGTAAAAAATCTTATTGATTTCTTTGTCTGTTTGTTTACAGTTTCCCCAGCCTATTTAAAATTTTTGTAGTTGTAATTTAGTTACAAGAAGGGAAGATGTGCACTATCTCCACAGTAGTACTGAAATCATCGCACAAGGCTCTTTCCTTTAGAACACCTTTGGAATATTGTATCCAGTTGTAAACTCCTAGTTCCTATTTAGAAAAACAAATATTTTTTCCCTAGTGTGAATTTTATGTTATGCAAGTGTTTGTCTGTTATGCAAGTGTTGTAGCTGTTGTAGTGCTTGGCTCATCAATATACAGACATGTCTTCTGCAACAGCATTAACAACTTTTCTTCTTTCTTGCTGCATAGAGATCCTTCTCAGAGCACAATGTCACACAAAATCATGTAATCAAAAACAGTAATAAAATATATGGAAAATAAGAAAACGGATCTTCATGGTAATCATTATTACGAACACTATCTGATAATAACTTTATTTTTTATCAAATATCTGTTGTTTTAAACTTCTTGCATATAGATTTTTGAGTTAATTTTATAATACTAATGAAACTAGAAATAATCTTGACAATGTAATTCACAGGTTATAAATATCATTGTGTTCATAGATGTGGAATTGCTTCTTCACCACAGTGCCATTCGTGTGAAAATTCCTTTACAAAATTCACCTAAATATGTGGGTTTTTTCATAAATTAGGTATAACACAAATATTTTAGACTAAGGAAAAAAAAGACATTATTGAGAAGCAGCAAGGATGATTATTTTTTTTTCCTCTGAAAATTCCATTCAAGAGTACATTTTTTATCAGAGATATTTTTGTGGCAAAATTATTCTCAAAAATGTATATATACATGTAAAACTGTGACTATTTTTTCTTGATTCAACTATCCACATGAGAGTTTCCTATATGTCATTTTTGTGGGAATACTCCAGGAAGAAGGTTAGGCTAAATAGAGCTTAAAAACCCCCCCTTAAGTAACTGGTAACACCATAAACCATTATGTTGGACTGAGGACTCTGTCAATGAACCCCAATGAACAGGAATGAACAAAGACTGTTGAATTTGTTTTCACAGAAGGAAAGGGACTGAAAAAGAGAAGAGAGAAGACAGTTAGTTGTGGTTTCCATTTTTTAGTCCTGAGACATAGGATCTGTTTGGTCTTGTGGTGTCCACCCATGAGAGGCTAAAAACAACAGGACACTGCACTAGTATATCTAGGAATCATTTAATCTCTTGTCTCCGGCATAACACAGTAAAAGTACAAGCTATGACAAACAAAACAAAGAGTACAAATAGCACCACTGGTCAAAAAATGTCAGCAGAGCTCTGAAATACACTGATTTTACTCCATTGAACCATTTACAGACTTGAAGCAGAGCTTTTGCCACTTCTTTATTTCAGTTGGGTGGGTGTTGTCTTGAGTTTCAGCTTCCTCTGGAACCAAGACTTCAGTCAGGCTCCATATGTTGGTATTTGCCACTTGCCAATGTCCCACAGGAAGAGCTCTCCTCCAGCCTCTGACCCACACTCATCTCTCAGTCAGGAGAACTTCAAATTCCTCATTTTGCCTGAAACCACGCCTAAAGCAGAGTGTCTCCCCCAAAGCAAAGCCCAGCTCCTGAGCAGCTACTGCGGAAGCAGGACAAAGTAATTTGCTCTCTGTCAGTACTTGTGGATAGGTTTGTTCTCAGTTATTAAAGTGTATTGCACCTGTGTTGAACTGTAAACATGTTTCCAGAAGCAAGAACATCTCAGATGTTATGTGTTTCTCCTCCTGAATTTTTTCTCCCTCCTCATGTGATTCTAGCCATTCACCTGAATAACAGTCAGCGGTGCGCCAGTTTGTGAATATTCAATATTAAACAAACAGACAAACTGAAAACCCCAGCATCTGCTTCAGAGAAACCTGAAACTGAAACCCCGTTTGTTTAACTGTGAATTAACTTGGGAGAGAAGAGAAAGATACTCCATAGCTACAACATTTGATGATCAGCGTGAGCTCTGTGGTGGGTGAGTTGGATTTACAATGAATACTAGACCCGTGAGTCCTCAATGGATATGGTACTCAAAGAACTTTTCTTCCAGCCCACAAATATTTAATTGCTGACATGAGTTGTTCATAACAGGAGACACTGAGCAGAACATGCTCATTGCATGTAATTTCTAGCATGTGCTTTTGGCCACTGTCACCATCTTTCCACCACAGACAGACCTTTTTTACACTGGGGACACTGGGGTTTTCATTGAAACTGGTAAATTCTCACAAAATGTGTCAAACAAATGATAATTTTTCAGCAGATTTTTGTTTTTTTGCGAAGTAGTTTAATCAACCTAAACACAAATTTTTAAAAATGGGTTTGAAAATGGTGGAATTTGATCTTAAGGGTTCCATCCAGGAGTCAACATTTACTATATATTCAACATATAATCTTGAATTACAGGAAAAAACCATTTTTCTTTCTCATCAATGCTTCTGGGGTGCCATGACCTACTGTATAAATAGGAAGAAAATGGAAAATAATATTTTATGTGAATATTTTGCATAAAATACCCAACAAAACACTTCCAGAGTAAAGCTTATATTTACTTAATTCGTTTTGTGCTGCAGATTTCAAAGTACTTTTTTTAATCAATATTTGAAAATTAAATTATTTTATTTTAAAATATATACTGTTAGTCCTTACACACCATAATATTTACCACCTCCTGCCCATAGCATATTTTTATTTACACAGGTACAGAATGTACCTGTCTATGAAGTCATCATATCAATTTTCAAAACCTTTGTTCTGGAAATATGCATCGCATCTGCGACTGCAATACAGTGATTTAAGTCTATGTCCTTTAGCTGAGTAGTACAAATATAACCCTGTTTCTTAATTGCAAAATACAAAACAAAGCATTCATATTGTCAGATTTCAAAATTAATTTCCCCTATATTTATTTAGCATATTTCCTAGCTCTTTGTAAAACCATCTTCTTCCTCTAGAAGGTTTATTTGCTGTTATTCAGAAGTAAATAACTTGCTCATTTTATTTAATAATTACACCTAGGAATAATTTTCATCTAGCAACTAAATGATGTATTTTAAATTGTTATTATTGAGTAGTCAATACATTTAGTCTTCAGCAGAAAAAAAATTAACTTTATCAGATTTGCCAAAGAGTCCAGAAAGTGAGATGAGAATAGAATGCTCTTTCTCACAAATTCAGAGATTTTGGAAATCTTAGATGTCTAATTGCATAACATATGAGATGGTGATCCTCTAATAATGATGATCCTCTAAGGTTAATTCACCTTTCATGTCACATTGCATCACTGAAAGTCGTTCTGAGATTTCAGCCAGCAGGTCGAAAAAATTCTGATATTTTGCCTGATATTGGTTACTGCTGCTTTTAAAATCAGTGTACTGCACAACATTTTCACAAAATGGAACTGGTCATAGTATTACTGACAGGGCAAAAAATATGCTAGTCCCATTTAAAATTTTTGAAGCTGGATTTTTAAAATTTTTATTGTATAGGTAGGGATTATTTATGAACCAACAAATACCTATGTCCTAAATTTTATTCATGGTCAGGTTTCAATGAAAGCAAAATGGCAAAATGAGCTCAGAAGCTTGCAGCAGCTATCCTATAGTTTTATTAAAATAAGATTTCATAAGCTGATCCAAATAAAAGGAAAAAAAAAAAAGATCTGTTGTAAAAGCAGGAACCAGCTTTGTTCTCTCAAGAAAAAAAAAATCCATGTTCAAAAATATTAATTTTTTACACTCAAAATCATTTTACCAAAAAGCCCCAAACCACATACACCAATGCCTTTGATTTCTCTTAAAAGAATACTTTTTAATATCTGAAAAAATATTTCATCTCCATGGAAAGAGAAAAGAAAAAATCAAAGAAAGAACCTACCTCAGAGTGAGTCGCAAATTTATATTTTTTTCTGTTGGGGAGAGAGTAATTTGGGAGTAATGCCATCCTTACTGCTTTCCCCAGAATTGCTATTATATTTATTTATTTATTGTGCAGCTAAAGAAAACTCGCCGTGGGTATGTTGGATCACCCTCTGTGATGTAGCAGTAGGCATAAAATCAGTGGCTTGCTGTAACTCCCCTGTTTAACATTCAACAGAGAGGGAGAGGATCTAAATGTAAAACCCAGCTCTGAAACACCACTGTCAACTTCCTGCCCTCCGACAAATGATCCAGAGCTACTCCACATCAGGATGGAAATGTGTTAGGCACTAAAAACCACTGCTTGCATGACATCATTCCATAACAGATTACACTGTAGTGTTAGGAATGTAATCATTAGCATTTAAACATGCATAAAATTTAATTAACCTACTTACCAGTTTGCTTAGAACTTTTGAAGGGCTACCTAGAGTCCTCTCTAAGCATTTTATTGCAGAGTTTTGGAAAGCTCACAAAAGAGAGAAGTTCACTGGGATTTTTCTCCCTAAAGCTGATGAGCCATGACAGATGAGCAGATGACCCGAGTTAATTATTATTGAATTCGTTATTACTGCTTTGTTGTCACCCAGCTCAGCCAGGGTAAAATGATGACAGTAGGTATCTCATTAAAACAGCTGTTTCAATTATGTAGCGGCAAATATTTAAAAAGCGGCCCTTCCAAGTTTAAAGCTGTTAGCAAAGTTTGTTTGTGCTGGTTGTGCCAAGATTCTTTGACCGAAAAAGGAGGGGAGAAATATAGTGTTCGTCTTAATTGGTTGGGGTAGGAGGAGAGGGATGCTAAGCAGCAGAACATAAAAGGTTGAATATGAGCTCCCAACACATTTCCAGAGTTTGTGGGTGAATTTGTTGTTTCTCATCTTTGGTTAAATTCAGTTTTGTTTACTGTACATCAATTACATTTAGACAGTATGACAAAAGAGGACTGTTTGTATTGATTTCTTTCCAGCTGGAGGAAGTGATATGACTGTAAGGTTTGTTTGGGGTATTTTTTTTGTTGTTGGTTTTTTTAGCTGTTTATTGTTAACTATTCCCTCCTTCACAGACAAAAACACGTCCTATCTCAGATGATGTTTCGTAGTCTCTCTATAGTTATTTTGATCTCTAATAGGAATAAAAAGTTTATTTGATTGCACTCTTTCCCTAATATGGTTTTCATCATCCTGTTCAGCCCCTTAGAATCCATGCATTTCTCTGCAATGAGGGCATTGATGCCCCTGTGTACTTAGGTTTTACACCCTTCTGCTTTCATTTTAGTTATCATTCCACAGGACAAGTATTAAAACACAAAATATCTGACAATGACTTGACTTGAACCTGTCTCAGAAGAACATCCTACAGTTACTATATAATTTCTTGCTAAGACATATTCTGTAATAGTATAATTACTCTGACAATTATATTGCCAACAATCACCTCAAAGTCATCAATTTTGAGGTAAATGGCTCAATGTCCACTGAGAATGAGTCTGTGCTTGGGATAAGGTATCTATCCAAGATGGTGGATGTCTACTTAAACAATTTCTGTAGCTGCAGCAATCAGTAGCATTCCCTCAGTGGCCTGTTCAAGCCAAAACCACCTAATTAGAGAGGTCTGGGTGCTACAAACATGTAAAATCCACATGGTTTTGAGAAAAGAAAGCACTTCTGCATCATTATGTTTCCTCCTGGCTACAGTTACCAAAGTCAAGATTTCCTCAACCTGCCTTATTTCCCAATATTAATTCTATCTAGGTAAAAAAAGCCCATAATTTTTGGCTACTTTATTGATTTATGGACATTCAACACCCCAATTTTAGCAGTTGTTGAGTCACTGGCAGCAAGTTCTAGACCAGTGGTCAATGGGATTATGGAGATTATCTCAACATCTTGAGCATGGTATGTCCAGCACATCCAGAAGTCATGCCAAGGGTCAGGAGATCCATTCAGGGTAAATTCTGTGTATCCAGACATGTTGGACTTTCAAAAAATGGGCCACATGTAAGTAGTCCGTTCAAATGTTGTGTGTAGAAATATGGGAGCCCAATGACAGTTTTTCTGATGTTGATCAGAAGGAGCTTTATGAATTTTCCTACTTATAGAAACTCATAAGGAATATCTTTTTAACTTATCATGTGTGGATCTTACTGTCAGCCCAAAGGAATTCAGAGAAAGGTGTCTCCTGTTAAAAGGGAAATCATGTCACTTAATCAGAAGCTACAAAGTGGTGTATGTAATGATCTTAATGCTGAACGCATAGCAGTCACTGCTGTTTCTCTCAAAAATGTGATTATTATTAAAAACAAGCACTTTTCAGAGACAACACAGTAGCATATTTATCATTACCACTTTTTTCTTTATTTTTAAAGTAAAAAATGCCTGTATAACTTCATTTTGGCATGTGCTTGATTGCTAATTGTTTCCATTTCAGAGAATCTAATGTAATTGCTGCTGAGTGGCTCTTCTTTCCCCCTAGTCCTGTTTTGTCTTCTTATGAGGGAAAAAAGGCATTCTCAACAAAGATTTTTTTTTTAAACCATATATATTTTTTTGTCACTGCAGTGAAGAGCTCCTACCAAGTGTCCAAGCATCTGAGTTAATTATAGCTAGAGGATAAAGCTCTGTGTTCATAGAAGTTACAGATGAAACTTGGGAGTGAAGGGGAAGGGTTGTCTTACAGGTATCATTATGTTGAAGCAGCTTTTGAGATAAAAAAGAACATCTGAAGTCTCCATTAGGAATTATAAATTTCCAAGTCTCATCATCCCAATTGCAGCCTTTGGGCACAAGTGAATATTCCAAAATGAAGCTCAGCCACTTTTCTCTGTTTTCTACATAGATTTCCCTAAGGTTTAATGTGGTTTTCAGCAGTAATCACAATTATTCATCTCTCACATGGTAGAAAATATACTGTGACTTTTTACTAAATTCAGGGACATGGGACAGCCTTTACTGTATAATAGGAAATATTCTGGCCCCATCTAATACAGTCTTTTTGTCTTTGGAATCCCTTTCAGCTGAATAGTACATGCAAGGCAGAAATTCAGAAAAATTGCTTCACTGCAAAGAAGCCCTACAAATGTAGTCAGACCATGTGGGAGAGTCACATTCCTGGGGACTGACAATAAGGTACCTGCCTTTCTGCTGATTCTGTACTGCAGAAAGAGAGCAATCCCAGGTAGGAGCCTGGAGGCAGAATCATTCTGGAGTGAAAAAGGCCTTGTGGTGGGAGAAGTGACTCCTGGTACCCTTTGTCAAAGTGTTGGATGGACAGACTATTTCTCCTTCCGCTGCTGTGAAACAGCTCGTGGTGAGAAAAGGGGGTCAAAGCCTCTGAGCAGTCAGGAGAATTTGTACTACTGATTGGAAATGAGAACTTGGACTGCTTCTTGGTAGGAGGTGCAGCCAACTTTCCAGTTCTTTTGGTTTATTGGTTTGGGGTATTGTTCTCCTCCTGAACCAGTTCTCAAGAAATACAGACAGGAGAAGCTCTGCAGAAGAATGGCAAAATGCAAAAAAGAGACGAATGTCTTAGAAAGAAGTCTCATCTCTTCATTATATTTTGAAAACTATTATTTCACCCACGAATCAATTCAGTAGTTTTGTTTTGTTTAGATCTGATTTTTGAGTTAATTTGCCCCCACAAAAAAAAAAAAAGAAGTTTCAAAGTAAAATCTCAGGGAATAATAGAGTAAAATAAGATTTGGAAACATTCATTATGAGATTTAAAGATAATCTGATTACTTTTTGCTTGTTTAAGTTTTGGGAGTTTTTGTTTTTCTTGTGGATTTTTACTTTCCTCTTTGGTATCCCCATGTTCCCAGTTATAAATTAGGGTTCTTATAGCTGAATAGGCATTATTATTTAATAATTAGGGGATTATTATTTCCTATCTAAAATAGAAAGCTTAAATCAATATTAATTTTCAAGTTAAGAGTTACTTGGATACCTTCATTCAGGCATATATGTGAATTGGTCTATAACTAACCTTGTGTTTTACTTGATACCATGTTTTGGCACCTTTCCCCAGTAAAATTTTCCAAAATATTTTGGGTTAGGTTTTTCATCATTATTTAGAAATCATCAAAGCATGTAAGAGTGATAACCTACTACATTATCCTATGTATTCTATGTATCTCTTTTTTTTTTTTTTTTTTTTGTGTGAAATGGCTGGCTTTTCTTGAAAAATAAATATGTAAATATTCAAGATCTTGAATAATAGACTCGTCACATTATGTCGGGTTTACTTCCTGACATAATGTGCCAACTTCACTGATGAGTATATGGCTATTGTTTTCCAGTCATTTTGTTCTGAAAGAAGAGTGACTGGCAAGAGAAATTTTCAAAAATGCCTATGGTTTTGAGAATTGTAAACCCTACTTTTCCAAAGTGATTTATGAAGCACTCAGGCTGTCAGAAGTGCTGTCTTTAGGAGGCACGTTTTTGTTTAGCTTGAGTAAAATTCCAAAGGATGCCTGCTCATCAAGTAACTTCCATTTTAAAATCAGGTTAGATAATATTTTTGAGATAGTTACAATTTTATTAATATAGTTTGAGTGACCTTTGTCTGAGTTTAATAGTCTTATGTGTAAGGAAAAGGAAGAATGGAAAAAACTTCCCCTGAATTTATGTTTTCTTCTTTGATCATTGCACAATTTGTTTAATGCTGTTTTGTCAGAGGTTTCAGTGGCAAATCAGTAATAGTGTGGAATGGGTAACCTGTTTGGTGGGATGCAATACTTAAAAATTAAACTGTTGGTAGCATTCTATTGCTGCTTCTCTGCAGGAATGGATTTTACACATTAGCAGTAGTCTCAATTACATGAGTAAAATATATAAAAGTTTGTTTACATTTTACCAGTTAAAACATTCTGTCTGTTGAGTAGGCTTTTATACCATATTTCCTGATTAAAGAAAGCCCTCTTATCTATGATCTAATCTGGGTTATGTTGATAGATTTCCACCAAGAAACTTTCACCTTTCATTTCCCAGCTGCCGGCCTTAATATTTGCAGCCTATTAAACCTAAAATCTCAGATCAGTCAAGTGATGCCCACCATTTTGTGTCCTGTAAGGCCTTTCACTTATTTAATTTCCAAACTTGTTTCAATATTAAATTCACATCTTTTATAGTCCTGTCTGTAGCTGGAAACAGTCTCTGTGTAACCTTATTCCTTCTTTTGAAAGCTTTGGGAAGAATAGATCAGTTTAAGATCTGGAATAATCTTCTCTTCCAATGTCCAAGGACATAACCCAAGTTTAGGCCCATACCTAAGTTTAAGCTACATTGTGAGTAGTTTTGCAGCTTTCCAATATTAGCAGCATAGATTCACTAGAAGCAGAATCTGTGCAAACACACCCCCCCACTCCCAATTTGTATTGATGCACAACTTCCACAGAAATATGAAATATCCTCAGTGCCACGAACTTATGAAGGGAAGACGTTTAATATCTTAGAAAGTGTAATTCATCACCATAGTAAAAAAACCTCTCTAGGAGATTACTACATGCCAAGCATGGAGAAATTGTCAATTATTTGAGTAGTTTGTACCTCAGACATTTTTCCCTGATATATTTCCTCAATCCTGTTTTCACGTTCATATTTTGATCATGTTACTAATTACTCCCTGTGACAGCAGCCAGATTCCATGGAGTCACACTCCTTTATGGGGGCTGAGTGCACCCACCTTTGCCTCAGTATAATGTACTGCAGCACCAGCATTCAACATCCCAACCTCCTCCTTCCTTTTCTTTTTTCCTCTGCTTTCCCCCTCCCCTTGCTCCCCAAATAGTCCCTTCTCCCAAGGAAGCAACCATAGCAGAAGTCTCTCCTGATTCATTACCATTTCATAGTAAGAGCAGCACTTTGCAAAACCATAGGCAAGCACAAATGTTGAGGAAAGGACATAATACATGCAGATTTGTCATGAGTTTTGTAATTACCTTTGCATTCTTCAAGGAATCCCAGAAGCATAAGGAAGGAAGGAAGTAGTGTTGTTTTGGCCCCAGATGACTTTAAAACTGTGGTGCATCGCATTGCGGGATCCTATTAATAATTAAACTATCTGTCACTTACCAACAACATACATTCCAAATTAAATTTAAGCAAAAAGAAAAAAAAAAAGATCATTTGGGACTGAATTAGCAGGCTTCAGAGAGAAATAAATAATAATCAAACATCTGTGTTCTAAATAGTACGTGCTTTATCAAACAAACAACTGTTACCATCTCATTGTATAAAATGGCTTGGGGAAAACACCGTAGCTCAAAAGCAAAGTCTCAGTTAGAAAAGAGAAAAAAAAGTTCATTAACAAGTCAGGAAGTGATTGAAAGTTGCCATGTTGCTGTATTGCCTTTTTCCTCCGTTGTCTGTGCTGGCAGTAAAACTGTATTTATTTTCGTACTCGATTCAGTGGACAAACAGCAACTCCACAGCTAAGGAAAAAAAAATGCTACTGGCATACATTCAGAAGGTACAGCAGCTGAAAGTTCCAAATATTCTGAGCATCAGAATATGATCCTATCTTCCTTACCTGCTGACTTTTCAAGCTCCTCGTCTCTAGTGAAGGTTATAGGCTTTATTTTTGCCAGGGAAAAGATAAAGGATACCAAATGCACAAATAGGAAAGAGGGAGAACTTACTATTACCTCCATGTTGCCAAGACATGCTGCTAAGGAGTGCTGCTGACCAGACATTAACACATTACTAATATGCACAAGGGGGAAAAATGACCCAAATAAAACAGTAATAAATAACAATACAGTACACTAATTAGCCTAGGGCAATATTTCATAATACACGGGCTATTTTTGTCCTTCCTCCTCTCCTTACATCCATCTTTCACCATCTTGGAAGCCACTGGGATAACATGAGTCTGCAGGATAATAAACCAAATAAACTCATCATTGGGACTATAACAGGATGACTTTCTCTGTGTCTCCTAACATCACATTCCTTTTTTCCACACCAAATCATGCTCTCATATCACTACAACTGAGGAATAGTTGTGGGTAGCTACAAATGATCCATGACAAGATGACACGCAAAAATCTAATGCAAGTACAGAGAAAGCCTTGAATATTTCATATTATTGTTAGGAGGTTTTTCCCTCTTTTCCTGAACTCCAGTACTTGATAACTGCTATGCCTGCATGTCTGCAGGTTAGGATTCTGCTACCTTTCGAGCAGGCGGCTGTCTGTTTGTCTACTCCTTAGGTAACTGTGTTAAAATATCCTATTCCAGCTGTAACACTTGTTTTACAAGAGCCCTGGTTTTGTCTGACACAATATGGAACAACATTTGTCATTCGTTATCAGGGGTGATATATTTGTTAGCCTGCAGAGAAACATCTGCTGTGCTTTAATCTCTAGTGTGCAGGCCAATATTCATAGGATACAGCTGCATAAAATCACAGTATTAGATGGGGCTGTCCAGTCTGACATGAAGGCTAGCTGGCAGGCGGACAGAAACAGATTTTATTATCTGCCTTCTACATATTTATTTATGTCAAATATTTCTGAGAATCCATACATTAAAGCCCTTTTTATGCATTGTTGTTTTGTGGTGACAAGTCATCGACAGCCAAATGAGAAATTTATGTAACATATTTAATATGGACATCTGAATGATTATCAAATCTATAGAAGCCAAGCCTGCCCAATCACCCCTAAATAATGGATGAGAAGTGGATGTGACTCAATTTGTTCAGTATAAAACCTAGACGACCTCTGTCTCTCATTTCATCACTGCAGCACTGTCATTATTTGCTTCTATTCATCTCACTTGGCATCACTCAATAAAATCTGCACATGATAAAGAGAATAACCTTGGTCAATAGTCAGAATGTACAAGGAGGAAAAATGATAATTTCCTCTCCTCCACGATGGTGCCACAGTGTACACCACCTTGGCTATATGAACTTCACATGGATTCTGGTACGCAGTCGTAAGAAAGAGGAGACAAAAACTTTAATGGGATGGTTGGATATAGGGAGGAGAAGGGATGGGCTGGATTAATGTCTTTTCATTTAGTTTGTGGATTTATTGTGAGGAAATTTTTAGGAGGGATTTAAAACAGAAAGAAAAAAGCCACTGGAAATATGGCTTTATTTAAAATAATTGTAGAAACATTCTTGCTGGGGAAAGATGGTGAAAGGATTTTATAGAAGTTGCAACAAATTCTTCTGCTGCTATCTAGCATGGGTTTGATAGCCCCAGAAAACATGCTTTTCATTGAGACTGCAAAAAAGGTACTTGTAAGAAAAGACCATGTTAAAATAACTCATCATAGCAAAAATTTGGCAAAGAGGAAGGAGAAAAAAATCAGTTGCGCAGGTTAGATTTTGGAAGCAAATCCTGCTCTTTGAAAATAGTTCAGTAGGCTGCCTGTGAATATGAAAGTCTCATATTTAACATTATATATTCGCTTCCCTTTCCAAAGGTGTCATGGTTGGGACGACATGTCAAAAAATGAATGCAGGAATGACAAAGGTTAACTTCATATGCATCAAGATGAGAAGGCTTCTGGTCACAGAAATGCTCAAAATGTGCAACCAGGTTTCATGGAAGCAGGAAAGATGACCTTTGTCACGCTTAGTAGAGCACACTGTAATTTTATATCTCATTATTCATACAAATACCCTACGAAAGATTTACCAAAATGGACAAAGCTGTAGAAGGGTGCAGTGAAAAATGATAGGAACAGAAGGTTAGGAGGGGCATAAAGGTTAGGAAACTGTAAGCAAAAAGCAGACAGCACCGGGCTGCAGTGTGCTGATTAAAGATTGGATTACTTCTGCATTTAAAAAAGGAACGGAGTCAGTGAGTCTGAGGATGTTGGCTAGACAGTTGCAGACTGTTAGTGCAGAAGCAGCAGCAAAGTATCAATCTGCAAGTTTGAAAGGGATGAGTAAGAATCATAAGGAAACTAGTTAGTAAAAGAAAAAAGGGAACTGTGGGTACACAGGAGGAAACGGGATCATAATGGGTCACAGGTACAGCATTGTATTCAAAGACTGATGAAGAACACAAAAGGAGCATTGTATATATTTATAAATGAGAAATTACTGAAGTGGCTTTGCATATCCATACTATGTGGACATTTATCATGGGCTTGTCACGTTTTCTTCTCAAGCAGTTCACCAGAGTAAATTGCAAGTCAGTGTCACATGTGAGGGAAGCTGTCATTTAGCACCTCCCAGAACAAAGCAATTTGATTTCCAAAGACAAGCTTGTGGTGGACTTTGAAACAATTTTAGGTGAACAGCAGATGCTCCCAGCTGAGGATAATATTTGAAATGCAGCAGTCTTGACAAAGAAAAGACATTCTTTGCTTCAGCAAGAATTAGCTGAAGAGGATGAAGTGAAAGGCAGGGGTCAAACAGGGTGTGGCAGAAGAAAAGGAAACAGGGACACAGGACCACTAGGATCAGAGAGAAGATGCTGATATCTGTTATCAATGAGAAAGTTCGTGTAAGTTACAAAATAACTTGATAAATGTAGGGGAAAAAAGCAAAGAGAAAGGGAAATCCAAGCTTCAGCAAATATCTAAAGAAAAAAAAATATCCAAACTAAAATGAGCAAACTGTTCATCTAAATTCAACTAGCATGAAGTGGAAGATGCCCCATTGTTCAAGATTATCTTTTTGAAAACTTTATGGAAGAATGAGGAAGTGATGGTCAGAGGAGACCAGGTCTGGCAAGACCATTTAGATCTGTAAAGCTAGTAGGTACCAAAAAGGGGAGAAGTAATGAAAGAGTATCTGGTGGGAGTATTTAGAGATAGAACCTGTCAGAGGAAATAATCATTTTCAGATGAGAAAATGATGTTGAATATTTAGCCATGTGGGTCTCTAGAGAAGGAGGGTATTTGGGGTTCTTGAAATGCAGTAGATGATGCCATAGATTAAATGGGACCTGAAGCAGTAGTCAGAGATTACTAAGCAAAGCACAGGTTAAGTATTGAGTATCTGCAGAGTATCTGTGGGGGGTGAGGACACTGGGAGAATTCTCTTTAGTAGACAGTGAGAGAAAGAAGATGGATCACAGAAGGAGATGAGGTTGTAGAAGGGGTGAGAATTTTCCTATACCTTACAAATCATAAGAAATTGCACATATTCTTTTCAGGCTAGCCTGGGAATACGTAAAATTCTTTCTAAAATGATTTAATGAGAAGTGTAGTGGAAATATAAATTGTAAATAAAGATGAAAATAGAGAAAATGTTGAACTGACAACAAAAGAACTTCAAAAATTCTCATTTTGAATGCATCAAGGATATCTGTACAAATACATTAAAGTTCCTGAGCTGCTACATCAGATTTATTTATTTCCATTTATCTAAAAGGATTATGTAATTCTACCATTAAAATCAAAATCAATGGCAAAATTCAAAAGTTACCACTTTCCTTCTTCTCATCTCTGTACACATAGGTGTTACTGATGTCTCTAGGCTGAAAAAACGGGCAAATTACAAAAAAAAAAAAAAGCATATATATAATTTAAGTTGTCCAAAACTGTGCTTTGTGAGAGTTTTAGTTTTGTTTGTTGTCAGCCTTGTAGGAATCAACTTGACACAGTATGTCTGCATATTCAGGAATTATCTGGGAAAAACCACATGCAAAGGCAGCACCAGCTAGGAATGGAGAATTGCTTGAACCCATTTGTAATAGTCATGAGCAGTTTGATCGTTTCCCCAGCCCTTTGAAGCCATGTGATTTGTGCTGTAAAGCTAATGCTGGCAATAAAGAACCCATGTCTATCTGTTAATCAGGTTGAAGATGGCAGCTGTTTCACATCAAGAGGATTTTAAGACAAAAGAATAATAAAATACAAGACAGTGAGAGAAAGGAAAATTCTATTCTTTGTCAGAGTCCAAAATTAATCGTGATGATTTAAACAATTCCAATGAAGACCTTTGTGTACACTGAAGAGATAGCAGGAAATATTGTGTTTCATTGATGAAGCATTGATACAATCAGCTTCAGGTCTCATTGAATGTCTTGAAATCCTTTCAAATTCCTTTACTTTTCAAAGTCTCTAGCACGCTGGAGAAAGTTACCTTTTCATCCTTTGTTGCCACAGCCTTGGAAATAGCATTAAGTATTGTGGTTTTTTCCTAAGAGTTATATAAGAATAAAAGTTATTGGATATTATCTTTCTGTCATATAAAGCAAGAGGTTTTTTACTTCTAGCAGAAGGTTTCTTTGATTTATTCCAAATGTTTTTTTGTTTATGTCATGTGGTGACATCATAATAAAACCAACTATGAGAAAAGATTTTTTTCTTTCCAACTCCATCTAACCTATTTTTTAGGTTAGATGGAGTTAGAAAGAGTTCTGAAGCATAGGATTTCAGCATATTTTTTGTATCTTTGCAGTCATTTAGGTTTTTCTGTTGTCTTCTGACTCTTAGCTGAGTCTAACATACCCCACTATGCCTGAGGCAGACCTGTGCTGTTTGGGATTTGAGCAACCCCAACAAGGTTTTCTTATGTTGGTTTTATGACACAAATGGAACACCACTAGCTGGGGGATTCTTGTTCAAATACCCACTATTTAAAAACTGTACTGAAAGTAATTTATGAATATGTTAGTATATTATATTATATTATATTATATTATATCATTCTATTTGATTATATTACAGTAAATTGCATTATATTACATTGCATTATATTACATTACATTACATTATATTACATTACATAACATTACATTATATTACATCACATTATTATAATACATGTATTATTTTGTTATGAGACCTGGAAATTCATGCATCAGTGAAAGGATTCAGTTGATTTCAGATGGATTTGCATCTCTAATTATTTTGGCTATATTATATTATTTAATTTTTAAAAAAATAAAGCAATTAAGCCTTACTGGTAAATAGTTAATATACTCATTGTACTTTTTCCTTCCTTATCCAAAAGCAGTACTGTATGGAGAGACTGTTAATTTTATAGGTAAAATGATGAATTATAGAACCATATAATAAAAATGACTCTCTGCCTAACAAATCTAGCCAGTGTCTTACAATCAATTTATTTTGAGACTCACCCCACTTTTCAAGAAGCCTTATGCAGGCAAAACAATCCACCCCACAATATTTTATGGTTCTGCTTCCACAAATTGCACAGAGCCCAAGGATAAGAAAGGGTAGGATTATAATACTTTTTTGTGCCCAGAAACATTAGCAGTTCTCAGATCTCACAGTATGAAATATATAACTGGAACTTTAAATGGATACCAGTGGGAAGGGCTTAGGCTCACTCTTCAATGAGACACACAATGTGGTTTTAGTCCACGAATGGCTCAAGATTACAGACTTTAAGTTCATGGTGGCTTTAGGATTTTTAAAGAGGGTTTTTATGGCTCTCTCTGGGTTTTGTAGAGTTGGACAAAGGCACCTGGTTTTGCAGATGTAGGGAAGTGAATAAATAGTGCTAATAAAATCTTAAACACTCATCAAGAATTTCCTGAAATATTTCCTAAGTAACATGCTTGACACATATTTACATTTATTTTGTCTTGTACGCCAAAAAGATGATGATGAATATCTACTCTGTGATATATCTTTGTAGACACAGCATGTACTGATTAAAATTACCAAAAGTCACAAAGAATATCACATATGCAAGTCTCTGGAGAGGGAAAAAATGAAGTAAAGTTCAATACATGTCCTCAAAATGCAAGGTTTAATCTTATAAATTGCTGAACAGATTTAATACATATAATAGTTAGTGCAGAAACCTTAGTTAAACATTTGGCAGTGTTGACTTCTGATCTTTTTGTATTACAATTGTATAGTATGCATTGATAGTATACTCATTTGTGTGCCTATATATTCATTCAAATGCTCTGTTGTGTCTTTTTTTACCTAAATGAAAGCAGTTTCGTTTTCCCACTCTTTTCTGCTCTTAGTAAAGCTGGCTACAACTTTCTCTTAGTAAAGCTGCCTACAACTGTTACTGTAGCTGAATACATGGGCAATTATTTTCAAACAGCTGGAAACTTTTTAAGGCTCATTTTTCTGCTCTGTGAGGTATTAGTAGGTAGCTCTTCTTTCATGATGGATTGCATGGCCCTGCCTGAAGACTACCTATATTTTCAATCTCCTTTTGCTTATACTTAACATTGAAAAGGTCTGTAACTTGAACCACACAACTATCAGGTTCCACACAGGAGCCTCACTATTTGGCAAATTATTTGCCTTTGTTGCATTCATTTTTGTTTATAAAATACTAATTACCTCTTTTATTGTTTGAAGAGATTAAAAGTTAATAGGAGAAACTAAATAAACAGAATGCCATTCTGCACAAACTATATAAGCTGGTAATTAATTTCTGGCCTCCTCTGAGCTAATTAACTCATATAAAGAAATGAAGTTAATGAACCATAATTCTAGTCATACAAGTGTAGATACAAGCAGTTTGACTTAATGAATTAATAAGATATTTCCTTTCTTAGAGGTTTTTCAATTGTCTTCCTAGTCTGTAGGCCTTCTTAATGTTCCTTTCTGGCTAAAATATTTAATAAATGTCAGGGCAACCTGGAGATGGGACTTCACAAATTTTACTGTCATCTGGGAGACCACAATTTCAGAGTAAACAGGGAATTTGAGCTCAGCTGGGTGATGAATCTTGATACACAACAGAGATGTTTTATTCTGACTGGAGGTGATGGAGTAACCATCTTAGACTGAAAAGTAACAGTTTCTGAAACTGCAGTCATTTTCCTTTATCTGAGCTAAGGCACAAGTAAAAATGAAATAATTAATAATTATAATGATATCCCTTTGGCTGAGTGAAAGGATCAATTGTTAGTTTAGACTGCTGACAGCCTCATTTCTAACAGCATTTCATCTGGAATTTGCACTGTTATCTGTGCAGGCTATAATCAAAACTTGAGTTGGATGTATAATTCTTAGTTAATCTTGAGAAAAAGATTGCTTATCTCATACTCCCTTTTCTTCTGGGAGTGAGGCTTATTTTGCCTATTTTGCTACAGTACCAACACAATGTTAACTTTTACTGTGTTAAATTAATATCAAATAGACCCCATGCTAAAGAAAATAATATATCCATTGTGACGATCCTTGGAAAATCCTGTCTCTGTGGCTTTGCATGACATCCTCCATGCAAGTCATCCCCCTGTAGATCTTACTGTGATGCCACTAATACTCCCTCAAACAGAGTTGAGTCTTCCACATTTATGAGGTACCAAAACCCCCAAAATTCCATGGAGTACAGTTTTCTGCATTTTTTTCATTTCATGTGATGAAACATCATCATATAGATTATTGTTATTATTTTACAAACATTTTTAAATTATTTATTGATAAGGAGTCTTGAGAACATGATGCTTCTAACTCATTAAGAATAAGAAGGTAAACAGAGAAAAAAATTAAATTTTAAAGCTGATTTTTCCCTTCTGTACTGGAGTACAGAACATAATTTGACATCTTTTGAGACCTGGAAATTCATGAATCAGTGAAAGGACTGAGTTGATTTCAGATGAATTTGCATCTCTATTTCAGAAGAAGAAAATAAAAGAGGTAAAAAGTCTTTACATATTTCTGAAGGCCACACTGCTCTATATACATATATTCCTTTCTTCTTTTCCCTTTTAGATGAAAACTTCCCTTACCCTATTGTGTTAAACATGTCATTTACCTAAGTGTCAGCAGTCCCTGTTTCAGACCTTTGACCTTGGACTGTGACCAGGTGATCAATTTTGTTTTCCTTGGGCCTGAAAGCACAGCTGACACAGCTTTAGAAATGTATTTCATCTTGATTTAGTAATTTTCATTTATCCATCTCCATTATTTACTTAGATGCTAAGACTACATCCTTTCTGGGTGATTTGTTTCTAATTGTTGAGGTAGACACACATAAACATGCTGCAGTCACTAAAAGTAAACAGTGTCTGGCTGCTGATAGTCTGAACATAAAATGACCAGGGCTTTTTAGATTCAAAAAAATGGCTGCTTAGTACCAACATGTAATGTAATTAAAAAGCAGGATTACAATAAAACCACTTGCAAAGCAACTTGTCGATATAAAACTCATGAAGGAAAACTTGAGCTTGACAAAATACGATTTTCCTAAAGAAAACATTGGTTTACTATTTAAGGTTTTGCACAAATAAAAATACAATTTCTTTTTTTTTCAGTTCTGAGTCCATTTCTCTGATGCTGCCTGCTAAGAGATCCTAAGTATTAGATCCAAATCCTTTGCCTGTCCAAATCCATGCATAGCAGACTCAGAGCGCTAGCAGTTCCACATGAGGTTCTACCATAACCACATGAGGAAGGTATTTGCAAAGGAAATTCTACAGAATCTTTTTGAGCAGACAATTGCATTCATTCAGAGCATAAATTATAAGATATTCCATATTATCACAAGGGCAAATTTTATCCCTCATTATAAGTGCACCTCTCACCTAGAATAAATATTTACTGATTTAAGAAAGGAAGGTAGGGTGGTGCCCTCACTGAATACAACAGGTATCTTAGGAAACAAAGAGGTTATTGCTGTCCTTCAGTCTTTTAATGCTATGTGAGATACCAATGGCTAAAATCTCACATCTTATCTTACAAGCTCACTGTGCTTCTTCAAGGACAACCAATAGAGTGCTAGCCAGAACAGCCTCCAACTACAACCAAATCTTTGCCAAATCAAATTCTTAGGTCTTCCAAATCAAGCCAAAACCACAAAGTTCAGGAATTGGCAAAGTTCCTCTTTGATTAGGTACTCAGCTGAAGCATACACTGTGTTCTAAAATTTCTGATTAATAAATTATCAAATTATTCTCTCATGTAGTCTTTGCTGCTACTAGATTCTTGCTATAAAATGCCCCCCATCTTCCTGCATTTGATTTTTTTTGAGATGCATCATAGTGCTAGAAATACACTACTGGGCATGGTTATGCTCAGAGCTTAAACTACAGATTTCAGAAGCCTAGTCCTATGTACATCACAGATTTAAAACTTCTATATGTATTAAAGCTAATCTTCTCTTCCTTTAGAAAATGATTTCAACATATGTCTGTGAATAGTATGAAAGATCATTCTTTTAACAGATAAAAGTAAATCCTGGTGAACTTGATAGGAACTGCCTGAACAAGGTAAAATTAAACTGCATCTTCCTGTCTACGCTATGAATTAACGTATGGGTGTTCTGCACTAAGATTATATCTTTCTCCCTTGATTTTCTTTGTAGGCTTGATTATTATTAAAGACTAAACCCTATGTTTAAGACTGTGCAAGTTAATACTCTAGAATTAACTTTTAACTTGTATTTTTTCCTAGTCCATAATCAGATAATCTATGAGCAGGACTGTTTAATAACTTTTAATTTTAAGATTTTTTTTTCTAATGACCTTTAATATTAACCCTTCTTTGGGAGATAAAAGGAATATATTTCATGTCCTGTGTGTGCTCTATATAGTCTGTTCTACTGCTAGATAGATGATATATGATGATAGATGAGATTATTTTTTAAATAATAAGGCTGAGGAGAATACAAAATAGAAAATCATTCCTGAAAGGTGATATTTGGTGGCTGTGTTTGGAGGAGAGAGTCATATTTCTATGTGGTGCTGCTGTAGCCATGCACCTTTTTCAACATCCTGTTTTGTGTGGCTGCCTGCGCCCCTGACCGGTACTTAGAGATTTGAGCATTCAATTCCAAGTCACACCCCAAGCAGGCCACCTTCAATACATGCACTTTGAAAAGGCTACAATCTCTTTGGATTAGATACTTCTGCATAGAAAGCTCCCCATAATTTTGGCACAGGGAATCATTTTAAAGCTAGTGATTTCTACATTCCTTTACCAAATAGTGGACATCAGTGAGAGGGGGGGAGCACATGCACTCTAAAGATGATGAAGGGCAAGTTGGCAATGGTGACAAGCAGACACTTAAAGCCCTGGCAGACTTTTTCCACCATGGTTCATGCAGCACTGGGTGTACGTGTGTAAGCATTCTAAAATAAAACAATGGTTATGATCATTATTGGGAGGACATGGTTTTAGAAAAATAAACTGCTGTTAGAAGATAGCTTTAGTGACACAAACATATTAATGCTAAGATATAAATCACAGACTCCTTCTACATTTTCATTATCTTCCTCGGAGGATTTACCATACTATAAATGAGACTCTATAGGAAATTCACCCATACATAAAAATTAATAGTGTGATGTCAAACCTATAAGGAATAACACTCAAATCATTATATCTATATTTTAATAATTGTTGCAATCAATCATAGTTACATAATTTTGACTTTTCTCAGTCCATTTTTAATACCCTCTGGCTGCTGTATTAATACTTTTTGGTTGTTGAGAGGAATCACAAATGGTTTCTTAAATTAGAGAAAGAAAAACATTGAATTCTTAAGCAGATAAAAAAGGCTTAAATACATCATGATTAAACCATATGTCTTGTACGATCATCTCTTAAGTACTATAAGTCTTTACAGATGTACTGACCTCTTAGATTCCACAGCACAAATGAATCCCATTGCAACTGTGATATATTAATATTTGTCAAAGTCCTCCAAATTGAAAAGATTTTCTTTTCCTAGTACATGGGATTGCTTAGTTGAAAATTAAAGTTCTTGTCCAAATAGAGCTGACAATTTGTTGCCTTCTACTCTGGGGAAATTTCTCCCTCCTTCTGTTAGATAATATTTATTGTGTTTCATTTTTAATAGCATGAGAACAATACTGCCCTATTCATAGTTAGTAGAAAATGGTCAAGTTTTTAGGAGCAAATGAGGCTGAGAGTACTTAAACATCTTGAAGACTATCTCACCTTCATATGTAGAAATACTGACTCAGACAAGAAGTAAGGGTAGAACACAATAACATCATTATTTTAACATTTTCTACATTGTTATTTTGTTTTAGTAGTTGTTTAATCAACAAGAAATTAAAAATTATTTGGAGATGTACTTTGTCCTGAACACTGTTTTACCTTTATAATATTTATAAGGATTGTCTTAGATTTGGAAGAATAGAAATTGTCTCATTTCTATTGTTTCAGGCTTTTTGCAGTACATGTAAGGACAGCTAACTTTCAAACAGCAGAAAACAGGCATCTCTGAAACATAAATAATGTGAATTGATTTTGGAAAACTAAAGGTTGCAATCAAAAAAACCCAACCAAGCCATTCATTGAGTCCACCACAAAACAGACTAATTCAGCCCCTAATCTTTAACTCAGTTGGAATCTAGCTAAAAGGAAACATGTGAGTCTGACACTTCCAATGCAATTGAATTTAATGCAAACACTGGGCAGTTTATTTTCAGGGCACCTATGCATGTGATTTATGAAAAACATCATCAATTGAGTTTGATCACTTAAGAATTTGCTTCTTAAGTCATCCTCTAAACCTTGATATTGAATTAGTAGTGATATTTTGAGCCTTAAAACTTGCATCTTTACATACTACTGTACACTTCCTATCTGACTTATCTCTTTTGAACTCATCAATGATGTTTTTTAAAATTGTAATTTTCCTTCGGAAAAATAGTAATTTTTTTAATTTAGAGTGAAATTTCAACACCACTAGGTAAGAGACCTAGTTTAGGCAAGTTTTCCACATAAAAAAGTTCTGCCTTGACCATGCAAGGATCAAGTGTTGGAAAATTTAATTCTCAACATAAAATGGAAAGTGACCAGAAGATTGTGGATTATATCATGGTCTCTGTGGAGTTTGCAAGAGTTGCAAGTCTGTGTCAGATAGTGAGCTAAGAGTTTGAATTAATAATTTTGCATTTAGATAATTGTGAAGAGAAGAATAAAACTTTGTGTTGATTTAACAGAACACTCTCACAGGGAGATAAACATAACTATTTTTCTGAAATTATGGCTACAACAGAACATATACAATGGCTAAATTACACCTTTAAGAAGAAATTGTGCATAGAGTAGCAAAATGCATTTACAAAAAAATTACTTGATGCCTTTTAGCAGATGGATTAGAACCATAAATAGAGAGGGAAAATCACATGCAGAAAAGTAAGACATAATTAATATAAATATAAGGTTATGGAACGCATGTCATTCATTTTATGTATTTAGCTACACAAAATTCTTCATAACTAAGTATTTGTAGCTATCCTGAAGAAAAAATCTACAATAGCTGAGTCAGTTACATCATAAACATTATTTTTAACATCCTGTTAAAAATAATTGCACGGCTTTGTGTCTTGTCTGGTCCTGGTTCCCAGATAGTGAATTTCTTAAAAAGGTGTGGAACAGGGAATCTCTTCCAGCTTTCCCTGAAAAATTCAACTGTTAACTCAGCAGAAAATCTCTGTCAATTTATACTTTAACAGAACGCAATAGATGCAATATATAAAAAGAAATGTCTGTGTCTCTGTGTGTCTCTCAAAACTCGCCACCAAAAACTGCTCATGGAGGAATGCCAGTGGATGTACTGCATACTCTGGAAGAGCAGAAAACCTGTCACATGGCTGACACAAAAATAGACACAGAAATAAAAAATTCACTTTCTGCTTGGTCTCCTAAACATGCATGGACCAAAATAATGATGGCAATGAGAAGCAACTTTGCTTCCATACAACAAAAAGCAGTCATAGTTGCTGGCCTTCAGTGCTGAGAGCATGCAGGAGGTGTAACAGGGAAGTTACAAGATGTGATTATTCTAATGAAGCATTGTTACTGAACCAGCAGCATTCCCCGCACCATCTCAGCAGCACAACCAAGACCAGAGAATTTTGAGCTCCAAAATAACATGCTATGAAATAGGATCAGATGTATAGTAATGGACAGATCCCAGAAGAGATATCGTTGGTGAGCAGACAGGTGGGATCCCATAGCAAGAGCACTGCCTTGTTATTTAGTGTGGAGTAATTTCTCTGGATTCTTAATTTGCATACAGGGAGCAGACTAAATATAGATGGTCATTCCTGATGGAGTTTAAGACTTTGTGAGAGATGGATTGATTCACTTATATATCTTTTAGCACCTTCAGAAGACAAGGGAAAGCCTGTGCGTTATAATGTGTGAAGCTACTGTGAAAAAGATATAAAACTGCATGTTGAATAATCATTTTGAAAAAATGTCTGCATATACTCTAAGTACTCCTGATTAATTTACAAGGACATCAATTGCAGTAAATATATGAGATGTTTTGTCAGAAAATGTTATCAAACATGATTCTGCAAAAGCAGCAAATAAAATTGAGGAAACACTAAGGAAATCCCTGCTTAAAAAGGAAGGAATATAAAACAAAATCTGTATGTCTGCTTTTTAGCAAGACCAGCAAATGGTTTTTTACACTATTAGAGTTCTTTTTAGGTACAAATTTGTTTTAGTAAGGCTACCAGTAGTTATTTTCCTTTTTCAATGTATTAGTCACAGTCTAGAAAATTAACAGTTCAGACTCAAGGACTCTGTTACTGCACAAAGAACACCAGAAGTTTAAATATCTACATCTCTCATATTCTCTGAAAAAGACTGTGAACTGTGTAAAAGAAATATATTCTGTTTTAGTCAACCATGTACGTTTATCGACATATTCATGGGAGCTGAGTAGCAATGGAGTCTCCAGAAACAGCAATTGAAAACACTTTCCTGATGGCACCATTGGGACAATTAATTATTCAGTTTCACATGGAGAAATACGTTAGTGTATCTAAATGAAGACAGGAGAGAACACAACACTTAAAACAAAGTGTTTCTCATTTAAAGTATAAATTCATGTACATATGTCAAGTTCACTTTTGTCAGCAAATATGCAGCTTCCAGTACCCCTGACTGGTCAAAATAGGTATGTTATTGACAGAGGCAGAAAATAAGGTGTTCAATAGTATAAACTCCTTTTCTTCTACAGCTCTGGGTCTGTCTGTTTGTCTGTGTAATTTTCAAAGACAGAAATCTTTTATATCACTTATGAAAAAACATTTTGGACTTGAAAAGAAGAAAGTACTTTAGGCATGTTGTTTTGATTGCATATTAATTCATAAATGTAATTATCTGTATTCCAGCACAGATATTTTCATCAATGTGTTGAGTAGTCAAAAGAAGATAAAAAGATGTATACTACATTTTGATGATTTACATTACATTATGACATTATAAAAGAAAAATGAAGTTGAGAAGACTTTATCTACACAGGAGAGACAGAATATAAACATTTTGCCTTAAAAATTCAATAACAAAAATTTAAGAAGTTACGGTATTTCAGACCTTGCAAAACTCTGAAATTAATTTAGCTCCATTTCCTAAACACACTTGATCAATTATGTTTACAGAGTATATTTATCATATTCACATTTAGAGAAGTTGCAACGAAAGACTATTCCAGAATTATTCTTACTCTGTGATGGCGAAAACAATAATATGCACAAAAATGAAAGAAATTATTCCTGTAACATATTCTTCACATTTCTGCAATCGGGTAGGGCCATAGAGAAAATTCCCATATTCACAGTATCTTCCAGTATGGAAACAAAAAGTAGATTAAGAGCTATCAGGAACTAGAGAACAAAAAAATTATTCACCTGAGCTTCCAGAGATACCCCAGCATTTGAATAAAATATGTTTCATTTTTAGCATTTTGAATCATATGTGATTTGGGTTGCAAGCCAAAGTCCAGAAAGAATTTTCCAAAAATCTCTGAGTAATAGATGCTCTAGTTCTACTGTTCTTATTTAAAGGTCAGGAATTATGACTTTTTACAACTTCTAACTCAAATTATACAAAGAAAAAGCAAAGCTATTTAGCATTGGTTTATGTAGCTATTTTTGGCATTAGCAAAATAAGTCACTTAGTATGCACTGCATTATTGTACTATTGTGCTGGCACCAATTTGTTTGTTTACTGATTGAAGCTAATTTAGCCAGTTTATAACATGTCAGAATTTTTCCAGGGGTTATAGAATACATGCTTTTTTGGAGGCTTGCACAACCACTGATAATTAGAACATTAGCCCTTGGGTTGTTTCCTTTCTGTTTTTCCAAAAGGAATAAAAAACCACCTGGATGTGCTAAAACACCTGGATAATTTATATGGAGCACACACAACATACACATACACTTTCTTCTCCGAAACAGTAGAGCTTCTGTTTCCATGCTGGCACAGAAATGATTGATATAACTAAGGACTGATGAAGTGAAACCACTAACTGTTAATAATTTCACAGCAAGCTTGTGTTTGTTGTTATACAAAATAAGGGCCCAATTCCTATGTATATTCTTCGCTGACATTACACAGAAATAGAAAATGGCGTCTAAAATTGATTTTTTTCTATTACTTCTCTTAACAGAGATTGCAGCAGTACATCTAAAGTTACTATCAAATATTTTCACAGAAAAAATCCTGCTCAGATAAATGAATAATATTAATTAAAATTATATTTTAAAAGCAAAAATATTTTTATTTTTTCCACTTAGAAAATACTTTCATTTTTGAAAAATATTATAAGACTTCCTGATGTGAAAAGAACTTTTTCCCATCATATTCCTGAAGTAAATTTATCCAGCAATCAAAAATATCCTAATTTTAATGTATACATTTTTAGGGAAGCAATTGCTTGATAACTCACTGTAATTTTAAATGATTGATTTGTGGGAAACCAAAAAACTGCTGTTCATTTGGAAATCACTTTCTACAAAACCAGTAGCTTATTATTAGTTTGCAAATTAATACAGGACACAAAGTAAAAATATTCCTCCAAGTAAATGAATAGGAAAGTTTTTCAGACACAAAAAGTGTGACATTGTCTCTGATTTGGTTAAAAAACTGTAGTCTGTTCACAAGGCCCTCAGTGTCCACACATATAAAACAAGTGGGAATTGGGCATCAGTACAATTTTTGTTTTTAATTTGAAAGACATATATATCTATTGAGAGAACACCAATTCTTGGAAAACATCAAATGTTACAAAATCTCAACAAAAATTCAGGGAGACAAGAGGAAAAAAATTAATATCTCTCTCTCTTATGACAGACTTATGGCAAGGATAAAGGTGTTTTGCCTTATCACACATCCTAGAAAAAGAAAAAAATATTAAAATTACAAAAACCATACATAGAAATTTCAGAGAAGAAAAAAATCTTAGTATGTATTATTCCTAGGTGATTTATACCTAATAATTCAGTGAAGTGACAATTTCTTCATTTTTCTCTTGTACTGGATCATGATGATATATCCACGTTGTGAGTACATGATGGTACAAAGGGATCTTGAAAACTTGGTTTATGCAACTGAGCTATTTTGTGTTTATATAAAGAGAAAAAAATCTTATTGTCTTTACTCGTGCAAAACCACGGTTTTGCTGCAGGATTCGAGTACATAAATTACATAACATCCCTAGAAACAATTAAGAAAATTCTTCTATCCAACTATACACATTGGGAAAAAAAAACCCTAACCAGCCAAGACCAAAACATAAATATCTTTATTCCAAAAATGGAAAATATTTGTCTGACCTGAGCCATGCAGCATTCCCCATACCAAGGCCTGACCAAGGCACTGTAGGCACCTGCTGCAAGCCCTCAGCCACCCTGCCTACAAACCCCAACATAGGGAACACAAAACCAATGCTGTAGGAGACTGGCCATAATTTTTTTTGTGGGTTTGTAGTTTCTTTTTAAAACACTGTAAAAACACCATGATGAAGTTCCTTTGTCCTTTGCCAAACCTGGGCTGTGTTGAGGTCTCTTCCTGACAGCATTTCATCTCCGTGCACCTTCCTCATGGCTCCCATCATCCATTACCACATCAGCCTGGGGAGCAAGGCCCAGCCCTGGATGTCCCTTGGCTGCTCTGAGAGCTCATATTCTTCCACTGTGGAGACCCTGGGGGGACATTCCCTGGTCTAGGGAGACACAAGAAGCTTCTCTCAAAAAGCTCTGTTAGATGCCATTGGCTCCTTCCCCTGTTCCTATGTCTGTTCTTATGTTCCTGAGCCACTCCTTCCCTATTCCCTGATTTGCCCTCACCTTTGTACTGCCCCGAGACCAGGGTCAGCCCCAGGCTGCTGCAGAGAGCAGACCAGATCCTCTGTGTGCAGGTGCTGGGACCTGAACATCTCACCACATGGCTGAATAAAATGCAGCTATGATATTATGCAAAGGTCCTTTTTGCTTCTTTGTCCTGGACCATGCTAACAGCAATTCAGATTGCTACATTCCACCTGCTGCATTTAGGTCATGGAGTCAAAAGCTGAAGTAGACCTGTGTGTAGAGGCAGTTTAGGAAGCTGGGGAGAGAGCAAGAAGAGGAGGCTGGAGGCATGGCATGCACTGCCTGCCCAGGAGCAGAGAGCTGCAGGCAGCCCAGGCTGCTCAGCATTGCCCCTGGCATAGTCCACAACTCCATATCAAAGCAAATAATAAGAACTGCAGTGTAAAACTGCCCGACTTTTCTTTCAGCCTTTCCAAGCTATTGGCTCCTTCACTAATAATCGGGATTTATTGCTGGGCCCATCTGCTTCCTCTCCAAGGTCAAAAGGTAAACCACAGCCATCGCTGATGTCACCATCAAGGTAGCTAGTAGCAAATGGACCCTGACAAGTGTAGTTTTAAAAGAATATTGTGGCAAGAGCACTGTGAGCATGAAAGTCAAGCTGATAAAGAAAATAAAGTCCAAAATACTAAAAAGATGTCAGCTTTTAACCCATTAATCCAAGTGATGGAGTCCAGCTGTCAGTCTTCTATCTGAGCTGCAGTCAGAAAGAAGAATGAGCTACTATACCCAGTGAAATGTAATCAGGTCAATCTCTCTACAAGGAAATTCCTAGCACATCACATTTTACTGTATTCCTAGTGCAGACTCCTCAAAGGTACCAAGAAGTAGGAGTGGAAAGATGATGAAGCCCTTGCCACAGTATTTGCCGTTTCTTCTTGACATAACGATGTTTCATGAAGAGCCATCACTCTGGTTTTGTTTCTCAGCTTTTCATTTTCACTCACCAGGGCCTGGCTCAGAGGCATTTATTTCTGTAGCTAAAGCAACATTTTTCAAGTTCAAGGGATAACCTCTGTCCCTTACAACTGCAGCCCTCCTGATTTCTGACACTGCTGTAATAAGGATCACAGTTTTCCTTCTGCATTGCTCTGTGTTTTTATTCAGGGTGATGTAAAGGGACCACAGCTAAGGTTAAACTCTCCAGATAATTTTGTTGGTACGTTTTATCAGTTTCCGGGCAGGAAACTCCTTTTCGACTGCATTTCCAGCTGAGAATAGAAAGTGAAAAGGGCAGAAAGACTGATGTGAGATAGAGAGGCCTTTTTTCCAGTGGAGATGGAGGATTTACCTCACAGTTTGAGAACAAATTAGAAACTGACAATGTGTCAACAAAGAATTACTTGCTTTGTCTCAGCTAATGTTTCAGAGAGGTTATCTATATCCATGCAGCAACATCGCAAACAAGCAGCAGGTTGCTGACAACTGATGTAAATAGCTACAATTCCTCTACTCTCAGGGTCATACATTACTAGCATCATTTTCTTCTTTCCATATCAAGCAGTTGGTGGAGATAGTGATTTGTAGCATATATATACTAATGAATTTCCAGTCAACAGAGACATAAAGCAGATTTTTTTTTCTGATTCCAGGTGCCATGCCATCAGCAAGTGCTCATGGTCTGCAAACACTCCAACAATTTATTTTTACCTTCTGAGGGCAGGATGGGGAGTGAAAACAGAAGACATGGGTAAGTAGAAGCTTGTTTAGATTAAACTTCCAGATCTTTTGCTTTTCCACCGTGCATATAAGGACATATGCTCCTTTCCAGGCAACAAGCAACAAGTACAGTGGCATTGACTCTGCATGTGATTAGTGGTGAGACTTTCTCATTAAGATCTCTTTACTATTTAAGGTGATGATGACTACAATGTCATAAAATCATGGAATGACAGAATAGTTTGGGTTGAAAGGGACTTTAAATATCACTTTATTTCAAAAACACTGCCATGGGCAGGGATACCTCCCACTAGGCTAGGTTGCTCAGGGCCCCTTCCAGCCTGGGTCTGAACACTGCCAGGGATGTAGCATCCACAACATCTCTGGACAACTTGTGCCTATGCTTCACCACCCTCACAGTTGAGAATTTTTTCCTAATGTCTAATCTAAATTGACCTTCCTCCAGCTTAAAGCCATTATCCCTTGTCCTACCACTACTTCTAAGTCCCTCTTCAGCTTTTTTGTAAGCCCCTTTCAGGCATGGGAAGTCTGTGATAAAGTCTCCCCAGAGCCTTCTCTTCTCCAGACTGAACAGCCCCAGCTCTCTCAGCCTATCTTCAGACTCCCTCTAGCATGGATGCCACATGCTTTTATTCAATGTGTATGCTCCCTTGAGTGTTTTCTGCTAAAGCCCCTGCTAAAAATCCAGAACTCATTGGTCACATCCAGATTCACCTCCAGACAAAACTCTCCCTGTGCACCCTCCTACATCCCAATCCTAGCACCCACAGACAAGTATATTCCATACTAGACTGCCAGTTTTGGTACCAGTTAGCCAGAGACACACATCACCTTAGTGCAGCAGACAGTATTTGGGAAAGAAAGTGACTATCCTTTTGCATCTGAGGTGGATTGTGCAGAAGTGGATGTGATAAATGTGTTAAATATGTGGCAGCTGCTGGAGAGTGAAGTGGTATAATCTTGGGGGTTTTAGGAATCATTTATGAGTTTGTACTGCCACAGTGAGTTGATCTTCTTCCATACAAGACATACATTTAGTACTGAGAATGAAACTGACCTATGAAAAATAAGAGTTTTAAATATGGAGTCTAATTTCAGTCACCAAAGTGTAAAAGATTAAAAGTCCTGCTTTCAGTACCAATTTCAGCACAGCCTTACCTTTAAAGCTGTCTGAACACCTGGATTATTTTCCAGCGTATTTGATTCTCTGGAATAAAGAGTGTCTGCAAAGAAGGCTTAAGAGCAAATAAACTGAATGAAAAGCTAGTCACAGTGGTCACATTGTCAGTCATGGAGGTTACATCTGTGCAAGGAGTGGGTATGGCAGGAGCAGAGGGCAAATTTACCCCCTGGTACCTCACCAATCTACCTGCGTTCAGAGTCGTAGTAAGTGCCTCTAGAGATAAGGGGGTATTTCAGTCTCTATTTGTTTGTGCCTTGGCCTCTGCTGAGGTTAAAACTGTGCCAGCTGCTGATAACTCTAATGGTATTTTTCTGATATGGAAACCTATTCACCAGAGATCATAATGGGAGTATCAGTGTTTAGTACAAGTCCTTTGCAGTTATCAGATATTAATGGCCTTTAGTCTGTATTGACCCCACAGGCCAGACCAAAGCCAGGAATTCAGAGAGAGAGAGAGAAAGAAAAGGATGATGATTACTTTATTTTATTAATATAGAAATAGGAGATGTGACATGTTTGAAAATAAATGCTTTAAGATTTTCACCTTAACCTCTTTTAGGTCATTAAGAGAAAGTCATTAATTTGTTTTAAAATAGACAAGAAAGATAAAACCACACAAAAAATACTACACAATAGATGAACACATGTGCCTTGAGAGGAAGACAATTTAGACTTAGAGGCATCATTGTACTTCTCACAATTACATTTGTTCACCTGCTTCTTAAGTGTACGCTTGTGGCTTGTTAACAAAATGGAATTGTTTGCTATACAGAGGCTCCTAGGTGCAAAGTTGCAGCTAGCCTTGTATTTTTGCTGTCCTGTTGTACTGTCTGGCAGGTTTTTAAGTTTTTCTTCCAGTTTTAATGTCTCTTCTTTATGTTCCTTGTAATTATGGAAGCAGAATCTCCTAAGTCTATTTTGTCCTTCAAATCAACATGGCAAAAATATCGATTCAGGTAATGAGGCACAGGTGTACCTTGTAGGCACTCCATAAAGAATTCTTTCCTGGGGAATCAGCCCAAAGTTACTCAGCACATTTCTGTAATTGTGCTACATTAGGCAAATTACTATATTAAATAGCCCACATGATCACATTTCCACCTGAATGGGGTGACACTAGGTTGTACACTTGGGTTGTAATAAATAACAGGCAAGAAGAAACAATTAGTTTAAGTAGACTTGCTAAACAGAACTTTTCTGCCTTTTTCACTCTTGTGTTTAATCATGACTCTTCATTTCTGCATTTTACTTCAAAGAAGAAAAAAAAAGGTCATAGAAGTTCTCGCTATTGTCAGTTAGGCCCCTTCATTCTTTTGTCCTTCTTTCTCCTTATCCCTTCTTTTTGTAGCAACAATGTGTGTGAGACACTCTGCTCCAGCTCAAGACAGTCATTTTTCAAATAACCCCTGTGTGTATCAGATCCTTGATCTGTGATTTTTTGGATCAACTGTTCTGACTGCTTGTAACTTCATCTAAAATGTTGAGAGACACTGGCACTATTTTGGTCAAATCCTCAGAAGACATTACTGAACATTTATTTCCTAAAATAATTTCTCTGTGATTTTTTTCTTCCTTTAAACTCTATTTTTTCTCTCTTTGAATAAATGTTTCCATTCCTCATTTGTTAATTTTTTACGTCCCTGTGTTAATTTCTTGCTTGTTATTTAGAGAAGGGATTCTTTTGTTCCTTTTAACAATAGGTTGATACAATTTAACCACTGTGAGACACTTTTCTTTCTTTATTTCCATCAAAAAACCATCTTTGTGCACTTAAGCCTACCTGTCAAAGTGCAAAAAAGTTGTCATTCAAACTGGAGATTACTGTCCAGAAGGTTGGTTAAAAAAAAATGAGTGTACTGTGTATCAAAGCTCTTCAAGATCAACAACCAACTTCTCCTCACAGGTCATTTTGGAAAAGGCTAATAATTTTCAGTGTCTGACATAGATAATTGAGCAGAAAGGCTTACCTTCTTCATATGGAGACTGCAAGTATCATTTGTAGAGATGTTTTATTAAAACTCTAGGTCCAGAGGTATCATTTGTAGATACTATTTATTTAAATCTTCCAAATTTTTTGCTCCCAAATTATACAAGTATGAAGCCTTTGGGCAGCATAATTGTAAAGCCATGAAATATTGTACATAAAGGTGAAATTAAATGATACATAAAAATTGATAAGATAATTTTACCCCCTATATCTCTCAATTTAATCAGAATGTGTTAGATATAATCCTTTTTAGCATAAAATCACTGAGACCATACTCTTTCATGACCACCCTCTTTCCACCATTTTCTCCCACTTCTCTGAATCTTGTTAGCTAATCATAATACTTATGAAAGCAACACCTTTGAGGAAAGCATATAAGTGCTGATTTTACTACTTATTTCCTTTTAATGTGTCAATAAAAAGGTAATTACATTTCATTTGTTTTTAGAGTTATAATTGTCATGGAGGATGAAGTTTGCCTGCTGGAAACAAATCCCAGAAATTAAAGCAAAAGGAAAGACAATAAACCTTGCTCTTTTCTTTAAGATAGAAGACATTTCTATCAAAAAAAAAAAAATTGACAGATTCTTTGAAATACTTGTTCTGAAAACAAAGTGACCATAACTTCTCTTAAAACATATTATTCCAATAACTGACCCCACACTGAAAAACTATATCTATGTCAGGATAATTATATCAAAATGAATGATAAGAATATATTTGAAAACCCTTTGTTATTACTACTACTAGATTTAAAGTAATTTTAAATTGTGGAGTTTTGTACTGCTGCCCTCTCTCTTCTCCCAACTTTTCTTGCACTTTTGAAATGAAAATACTGTGAAAAACATCAACCACGTGAAAAAGTCCAACACCTTTCTGAGAACAGCATCTGCTGATTTTATTTTCAGTTACTAGACTGCTTACAGGTGGTGATGACACCATATATCAGTTGTAGAATTTGCCTTCATCGGTGTCGAATGCAAAGGCTTGTTAATTGAGGCTGGGATATGCTGGGCGGTTTATGTGTGCTTATCTTTTTATCAATATGATATATTTTTTGTATAATAGCTCTTAGCACCTGTATAACTTCATTAACATCAACTGAGCCATGTCTTATTGATGCCAGTGAGAGTGCAGATAAGAGCATATTCTAAAAACAATGTTGCAGGGTCAAACAACTGTTACTGGCAGTTTTTCTCTTCATTTTGTTGATAGCCTTTTTCTTCCAATAACTCTGATTTTTTTACCAGCATCTTATTCACTATAATAATCAGTCTTTGTGGTGCCACAAACTGTTTTGTGTATGTTTTTATCAAACTTGCTGTACTCCAGTCTACTCTGTTCTACCCTTTTTATAGTGATTTCTCAAACTGTAGCAGTTGGGCCTGCTACAGAGATGACCTCGTGTGATGCCATTCATTGTGGTATGCAAGCACCTTCTGCTCACACTTAAAAAGATTTGTGATTTTTACATCTTGGAAGTAGGTTGCCTGTAGGCACTTTTGTGCATTTTAATGCAGTGTCCAGTGACAGCCACTAAAGGCTGATTGGTTCCTCACAAACAAGAATTCTCCTTGCAATCATTTGGTCTGAATAATTCAGGCTCTAGAAGATCCTCCAATTACTACTTTTTACACTATCACTGAGTTATTTCTGTGGACCACGTTTGGAAGACAACTATAATTTTAACACAAACTAGTTTTCTATGAAAGGCATATTTTTATCAATAGTATATGACACTGAGTGGCATTAATGACTTACATTCAAATGTTAGTTTCATCAAAAAACCTGTCAGAACTTGACATCTGTGCTTTAATTCAAGTACAAAATCTGCAAAACTTCCTTCAAAAGAAGTATTTCTGAAGTCAAGTGATTTAAAGCATGGAACACATGGCATTTCACAAGGACAATAAAGAACTATAAATTAAGGGTGAAATATGCCTTCTGAATATTTCATGGTTTTATGTGTCTGTCTGTCCACTCAGCATTGATGTTGAAAATGCAAACACATGAGTGAGTGAGCTTCAGAGTGGCACTTTTTGACAGAGTTACATGCTATGAATGGAGTCAATCAAGGAGGGAGTGAAAAATTCATTTTCTGACAAGGATGTCAGCAGAATCATCAGGCGCTGATGACAACAAATCCATAGCTGGACAAAACACTGCCAGGATGGAAAACAGGAGACTCCAATACTGATCCCTCCTTTTCAGCTGTCCAGAACATAATTTCACAGCAATTATTGCCCCAGTAGGTTTTATTAATTGTAGGCCTTAGATGTTTATCTAGTTACAGGATAAGATGTATCAGAAACTAAAGTGAAGAAAAATGCTGTGTTGTGAAAAAAAAATATTTCTCCTGATGCAAACTTTGAGGAGGATGAGGTCAGCAGAGGATGAATGCCATATATTTTCAAAGAATCTGTGGAGTGTTATTGACCTCCTCTGAGGTTAACTCAACAGACTCTATAGGTGAGTAAATCCTCCCATTTTGATAGGTATGGGATTTCTGATTTACATGGTTGTTATGCTTTAGTTTATTAAGCCAAGCCACAAAAGCAAGGCTAAGTTTCCAACAAAAGGATAAAGGGATGAAGATGTTTTAAAGCAGCAACTTTTTGTTGTTCGTTGTTCACATGTTAAGTGCACTCTGTGGACTAGAGTGACGAGGGTCCCATTTCCAACACAGCATGGAGTGGGTGATCTCGTCAACTGTAAAATGAAGCCATAAGAGCACAGCATGAAAATGTATTAGCAACAGTTAGATAAGGGAGACCTCAGCAAGGCGTACACGCTTCCAATTGGTGAAATAATGCTTTTACAAATTGTTTTTGGTACATTAAGTACCTTTCACAGCCAAAATTAAAAAAAAAAAAAAAAAAAAAGAGAGAGAGAGAAAAAGTAGGCAAAAAAAAAAAAAATAAACAGAGCCACAGAATTGCACATACAATAGACAGAACTGGGGCTTTTCTTTCCTCTCGCAAAGTAATTTCATGCAGATTTTTTTTTTATTGAAATTGTTCCCCAAGTTGACAGGTCTTGTGTACAATGATAAATGACAAAGTGCTATGCAGCTGTCAGCCTGTGCTCAGGGAAATTGCAGAAAAACTCCCTAATAATAATAATAAATATGCGTTTCTCCAAACAGAAGGTATTTTAAACTAGTAAGCACAGTGGTGTAGTAAAGTAGTATTAAACAGCAGTGAGGTGAAGCTGAGAAAAGATTTATATATTTGTACTAATCTAGCAGCTCTTTACTGACTATGACATGCTGACAAGCAAACAAGGGTTATGAAAAATGATCTGACACTATGCTGTTAAATCTATGAATTTCAAAGTGCTGAATAGTCTGTGGCTTGCTGGGATTGAATGCCTGAGTTATTTCAGTGATTGTTACAGAAAAACTAGGATTGTGGTAACAAACTGTAAGTGCAATAGTGCCATAAGGAAGCCAGTTAAGTAAAGTGACATAGATGACCATAGCATGTCTCTTTGGAAAGTCACAGAATTTGAGATAGAATATTAAAGTTGTTGATTCAATTGAAAACATCTTTTAAAAGCAGCTCTCTTTTTTAGGAAAAATGGCCACATAAAATTGCCAGAGGATGCTGAAGAATGCATGGTGCAATCTCTGTGCCAGATCCTAAAATAGATGGAACATTTGTAGTTAAGAGGACTTCTAGACTAACATAAACTAGGGGTGTCTGAGTTAAGAAAGGACTGCCCATAAATTTTGAAGTGGGCCTCAAAAATTTGGATCTTGATTCAGATCTGCATTGAATAAAACATGGAGTGTGTTTTACTAAAACTCAACACTGCTGTCTCACACATATTGAGAAGGTGCTGAGAGTCTCTTCTGCTGAATGTAATTTATTCCATATAGAAAAAATATTTTTATAGTTTTCATTTTCTTTTCTACTGACAGTTTTGAATACCTGAAAATCCTGTTGAGTTTCATTGTTCTTTGATTTCTGTAGGAATTAAAAATATTTCTTGGCATTAGTTTACTTCACTTATATTTTTTGAGACTGATATTAAACTTGGATATTCATCAAGTTTGGCACAGTGGGAAATAAATCTTACATCCTTTTCAGCTATGATTACAGCTTTCAAAGAGTAGAGGCAGAAAAAATTCAGGGAATTTTTTCCTTTTAATAAACAAAACAACACAAGAAAGTCCATCTTCAACACAAGCTGTTGACTAAAGTGGTTTATACCAATAACAGACTCATGTTTTCTCCCAATTATTTATGCTTTGGGGTTTTAAGGATACTCTGGTGATCTGCTGATTTGTGCTTTGTCTCATGTCCTGGCAAAGAAAAGGCATTGTCTTTTGTGAGGGGAAATGGCCATCATCTGCTTAGCCATATTTGCTTCAGTCATATATGGGGGAGTTACGCTTCAGTATATGTACAAATCAAATAAATATATAATCTTAGAAAAAAAGAAAAATAAGAAGAAGAAAGATCAGAGAACTTAAAACAAAAAGGAAAAAGGGGAAATGAATAAAATAAAACCAGAAATGAAATGTGTTTGTTATTGTAGATATTCCAGTTATTGCAGACAGGAGTCATGATTGGCATTCTTATCACCAGAGAGTTAAAATAAATGGCTAAATTAAATTTCTTGACTCAGTAGTCTTTGTTAACAATGTGTGAAACCATTTGCTAATGTATGAATCTGCATCCATCAAAATTACACATAAAAGTTTTCCAAACATTTTACTTATCTTTTGCTTACTTCTTTGACTGATAATTTTGAATAAGCATGGAAAGGCCATAGAGGGCCTTTTAGGGCCTGCATGAACTTCATGAATTTTAATGAGCTGCTTCTATGTTTTTGTTTTTTTCATTAGACTTGTGCATCTTCTGATATCCTAATACAATGCAATATTGTAATGGAATAAAAAGAAAAAAACTGGAAAAAAAATCCTGTGTGTAGCTAATTTATTCTGCAGTGCAAACAAATAACTCATAAAATGGTTTAGATTAGCTATGTGCCTTTTTTAACAGATTTGAGGGGCAGTTTAGATCTTATGTGAATGCATTTAGACCTATCTAGATTAATAAATACTAGTGATTTTTGGGTGAATAAAAAACAAGAAAAAAGAAATAATAAATCATAAATAAAATAAGGAGTATATTAATATTTTCATAAAACATATGTAGGATGAGACTACATCAACTAAAATCAATGGGATTTTCTTCTCTTGAAATTACTAGAGCCGGGATTACACCGCCAGACAAAACATTTTCAAAATGGTTAAATATCCTTTTTAACCATTTTGAAAATGATCACATGGGTTTCATTCTGGCTAGTTGTCCTTCACTTTTGAGTTCTTACAGTTCAATCATCATTACAGATGAGCCCCTGATGCTGCATATAAGAAGTGTGCCTGTGATTACAGCAGTCTCTACACCCAGATAAACTGAACTAATTACGTCCTAAAGTAGATGAGTCACCTTCTACAAGGAATGGACATTTTCTTTTACAGCTGGACATAAAAAGTATGTATCCATCTCACTAAAATATCAACCTAGTATAATTCTGATATTTAAACCTTATTAAAAGAGCCCTGAGGAGAAGGAGATGTGAAACTTCCCTCCACATTCCTGTTCTCGTCTTAAAACTGTTTAAAAAAAATTAAAATTTAGTTCTTTCTCCATCATAGTCCATATACCAGCAAAATAGTTACACAGGATTTTATTGATTTGTACATATCAAAAGATTGTGAAGAGAAAGCACAAATGCTATCGTCTTTTGCTGGATTGCTCAAGTGGTTTGATCGGTTTTTCATGATTGCTGACTTCTACCACTAAGCACAGGAACAACTTAATAAAAGATTTAAAAAAATGTTAATTTTAAAATTCCAAGGATAAAGGCAATCCTGAAATGTACAAAATAAACCTTTTTTTTTTTAAATAAATCTTCATGCGGTCTTGATTTAATTGGGAAGTCTGTGATTTTTAGTTAAACTAAGAGAAGAAGATAAATCTCTTTTCATTCTCTAAAACTCTAAGCTGTTTCACTTAGCTCTTGTTCATGTAGATTCCTCTATCAACTCACATGAGATCTGTCTTTTGGTCAAAATGAGATGTTTCTCTACTCTCATTCATTTACTGGGTGGTTAACCATTTTCCTTCCTGAGCATTCCTTTCTGCATCCAGGGAAGGGTGCAATGTTTACCTTCTCATTTTATTTGAATCACTGTTTGCCAATAAAACCACTTTCTAAAGCAAGGACCACAGTGTAATGAAAAGCAGCTCCATAATCCTGAAGTGTGGGATAGAAAAGTACAATTTAGTGTTCATATTTGGACTGAAGTGTGCAGTGAAATTCTGCTGTTTCAAATAATGCCCAAATTTATATCACAGATAAATATACTTGAATTTATAACACCCGGGAGATAATCTGTGTGCATTCTCAAGCATAGGATATAAGTGCGAGCAAGAATTGAAATTTGTTGATTTTCTTTTAATTGTTCATTTCAAAAGTCATTTCCATTATAGACCAATGGGAATTTTCCCTAAAACCTTCACTGTGAAAACAATGTTTGAAATAGATGGAAAAAACAATGTCCATCTACTCTTTCAGAAGGTTAAACTCTACTGCTTTGCAGCATACAAACCAGTGCCAATGACCTTATTGCCCTGACTACAGGATAAAGCCTACATTTATATCCAACAGACCATTTCATGTAGAGACTGTGACTAAGGAATTCAAAGAGAAGATAGTTCCAAAATTAAGAAACCACTATGAGATAAATAAACAGATTGGGTTTTTAAATTCTGATCTTCCATTTCCCTCTATCTTCTTATCCTTTCTGTTCACATCCCTGAAAGAAGAGGGAAATAAGGAGTATTAGTGGTTCCTCATGAACACAGTGCTCCCACTTTTAATTCCAAAGGAACACCCCCCTTGAGACCAAGTCCTTTGCTTCTTGCTACATTTTGGCCAAGTCTCTGGTGACTGAATCAGTGATAGCCCCACAGGCAGGGTCTACTGCATGACTGTGTGATGCTGAAATAGCAGCATTTGACAAATTTAAAACTTGCTGTTTGTGCAGTCGCTAAAAACTGCACCATTAGATGGTTTTTCAGATTGCATGAGTGCAGATCATTAAGTGTTATTACAGTATTAATTATTAGAAATGTCCTGTACTAGCCAAATTAAATTGGGCTAGTCAACGACCTGCAAGTTCCCAATACCACGGATAATTTAACAAGATCTCTGCCGCACTGTGCAAGGTATCTTCACATGTCAGTCACTTTATTTAATACTAAAAATCAGTTTAGCATTAAAAAAAAAAAATAGAAAACAGCTTATATTTGGTAAAATGATAATGTGGACCAAGCAAATAACCAAAAAGACACCTGCGTAAGGATTGCATCCTCTGGAATGTTAAGAGTTAAAAGTATATTAATAGTTTGATGTCCTTATACAGCATACATATATAGTTTTAATTGGTGTTTCACACAGTTGTGCATGTCCTGACTGCTGTCATGGAAAAAAAATTAAAACTATTTTAGCTGTTATTGACTGAATCTCCATGAGAAGAGCAATTACTAGATACTTTCCATTGTCCAGAGTAGAAGATGTTTCAAAAATTTTTCTACAGCATTTGCAATACCTCCAGCCAGGGTGCTCTTAGGTCCCTTGTTGACCTCCCTACATCCATCTGGCTGAAGACAGTGTATTACTGCCTCTGTGCTGTAGTTATGCCTGACAAATACCGCTTGGCAGTCTCAGATTCCAATCAAGCTTGGTTTGGTTAGTGGGACTTTCCTTTCATTGAATATAAATGTTTGTGTGCAGTGACTGTCCAAGCACTGTGACACATTCAGCGTTGTGTTCAAGTTTTCAATTAAAGCTTGTCTTTAGCCATTTGATGGTGTTCTTTCTTGGAAGTGAAACTCCAAAACAAAGGAAGAAAAGCAGATATATGAAAAGAAATGAACAGCTGTCATGGGGTCAATGTTTCCTAAATAGGGGAGTAGGCCAATACAGTTCTGCTTGCTATTTAAGGTAATGTCCAGTCAAACAGCTGACAAATAATATGTGCAATTAAAAAAAAGTAGAAAATTTTTTAAAAGAGTTGAAAAAAAAACTCTTATGTATCCCTTGTCTACTGCTTTCTTTTTATTAAGAGATACCTATAGCCATGCATATGTGCAACCAGCTGTGTCGATAGGGTGCTTTTCCTTCCTTGGTGGAGCTATATCTCAAGGTGTGGTTAGTTAGCTGTTACCATCAGGAGTGAAACTGGACTTTGAAACTCATTTTGCCAGTGTTAACAATTCTCTTACATACCTCCTGCAGCAAATGGCTTCTTTTACTGTGCCAAAATCTGTAGTGGCACACCCTGCCATTTTACCAACATTGCTGTTAACTGTTGTCCAGGAGGCCTTTCATTTTAAAAGATTTCCAAGCAAAACTACATTTTAAAACTTCCTATGCTATTTTCTAAAAGAGGCAATGGTTTCTTTAAAATGAAAGAGAAAAAGGTATTGTTCTGTCTCTGTTTGGTTACGTATTGGCAAAGCAATTCGATTCAGTGACCTCAGAAAGGACTGGAAGTGAATAAGTTATAGGGGTTGAATAAAATCCCTTTTTTATGCTGTCCCACCAACTTATTCCATCTCCCTTACCACTCCAGTGACAGTTTTAGTGTCTTGAGTTTGCCTTGAAGTTGTAACGTGCTCTGGATGGCTGGCATTGAAGATGGATCTTTAACTTTGACATACTCTGCCAGGGCTATCAGCTGAGCCAGTGAAGTGTTGAACTGCCTACTGAATGTCATATGGCAGCCATAGATCATTTATTCCTGCTATTCCCTCACACATCAAACTCCTGGGATATATAAGCACGTTTGCAGTTTTGTAGTGTATTGAAACATAAGACACAACATAACCAGCTTTCAGTACCATCCATCCTGTATTTGAGAACTTCAGAGACCATGAACTTCATGGATACCTCTTCTTTCATCTTTTTTGACAAAATAAGGTTTTTAATATGATTGTGTCTATAAATCTTTCAACTATACTTATAAAATTTTATGACAGGATAGCTTTTTCATATCTGGTCAGATTTGCTTGCTGGCTACTTAGAGAAAGCAGTTGAACAGTTTTATTTAGCTGACAAACTCCCATTAAAGAAAGTGCAACTTAAGGTGACAGATTCAGTCAGGAAGAGAAGAGAAAAGAACATGTTTATTTACTTCAGTCATTTTATTATGCTTCGTTCCTTTAGCATTGTTTCCGAAAGGGATAAACTTCCTAAGGATGAGAAAGGAAATATAAAACAAAAGAACCCTACACTTATCTATCAACATCCAGATATAATAAACATGAAGGGGAAAACAGTTTTGTCAGCGTTGTTTTTAAATGTAGCCCTATCAGCTGTGCAGACTGACTTTACCACAGTCAGGAACCAAACACTAAGAAGACAAATCAGCACACTGGCCTGCAGGACACACAGCCCCACTGCTCTTAGTGGATTTCAGGAGTCAGAGATGTCCACTTCTGGGAAGAGGCATCAAGCAGTTTAGATATTACACTATTTAGCTGTTCCTACAAGGCTCTTAATCAGGGAATCAGCAAAGTTCACAGAAACAGTGCACTCCCCCAGAAACCAGATTAATAAATTGAGGTTCTGTCTAAAATGCAGTTTTAGCAGTTACTCTAGAACTTACTTACTTTAAAAGAATGTGACCGAATATGGCATGGAAAATGGGTTTCATTTTGCCTATCCAGTAAATAATTAAAAAGGTTCCCACACAGACCTCTCTCTAGATAATCTTACTTTTAAAATTAACTGTTAAAAAGGTGTTAACATAGTCTGATAAATTTAAGATAAATCCAGTAATTTCCATTCACTTAGCAACTATGAAAGAGTAGAGAAGCAACCTGAAGTGAAGAAAGGGTCAAGCAGCAGGAAATTTATGCTATGAACACCAATTCACACCTGTTAACTACTGTGACTAGGCAGCAGACAACACCAAGCATATCATTTAAATGGACTTTTCACAACTAGGTGTGCCATTAATTCACTGATTGGGGTCATTGAATCTGTTCCCTAGCAATTGTCCCAATTAAGCAGCCGTGCTATTTATCAGGGTGCTTATTAAGTTGATTTGTGAGTGTGTTTGTGTACCTTTACTTTAAACCGATATATACAATAAACAGCTGTTTCTAAAAAAGTGTATTCCCACCAGTAAAAAATAAATAGAGTCACACATGAGTGTGTTAATAATGCAGGGTAATAACCTCAGCAGAGAAAATGAGAAAAAAAGAAACAAAGAGCCATTAAGTACAAATAAATCATTGGGCACCAAGAGTATATAATGCAGAATTTTTACAGATGCTGGACTACAAAAGTATCTCCATTTTTTTTTTCTTTTGGGTTTTATTTGCCAAAACTCTGTCTGTGAAGCTTAATTATGGATTTGATCTTCAACAGTGTCAAATGCTGATTAAAATGGAGTTGAAAAGGGGCACAAATGAATGACTGCCTGCTGTGCATGGGGTTATGTTCAATCATTGAGGATGCTTATAAGGGATCAATGAACAGGAACTCATTATATCCTGGCCAAAACTAGCCATAAGCCTGGGAAAGATGCTTATCTGCAGTCCAGCTAGGTCTATGAGGGTTAAATTATATATTGTTTTTACTGTTGTTTCATTTCACAAAAGTGCAAAAGTCCAGGCAACATTTTGTCAGAAAAAAACAATAAAGAATATGAAAAGCCCATCTTCACAGAACATTGGACATTGCAAAACAACCTACAGCTATTATCGGATATATCAAAACTGACAAGTAAAACTTTGGCTGTTGATTGAACAATATTTCACACGGACAGCACAAGCTGGTCCGCATTCACTTTTAAATGGAGCTGCTTATCCCAGAGAACTATGGGTAGGAAGTTTATGAGCTTAATTGAATTGGTGGTATTTGGATGATTGAAAAAAATTGGTGACATTGCAAAACTGGTTGTTAGAGTTTCAAGAGCAAAACACCTCTCTTACTTAACACTGAGCTCTGGGAATGGCAGTGGATTTCAAGAGATAAAAATCGTATTCACGTGTCTTTTCAAGGCACTCAGCAGAGGTTTATGGATTAATTGTTAATGTATTTGCAATTAATTTTGTCATGCCTGAAAGAAAAAAATAGGACCTCAAATGCTAAATCTTAATGGACTGACACTTACATTAGTATTATGTCCTAACAGAGCCTCATTTTTTTCAAGGAAACATTTTGTCTTCTTTTGACATCCATCTGGAATCTAGACATCTCCCAACCTCTGTCACATCCCGACATCTCTTTCTTATAAGTCTTCAAGTCCTATGTTATTTATCTCTAATTGTATGACAGTCTTAAAACAATAATAATAATAAATAAAAATAAGAATAGAGTTAAACTCCTTTAAAAAGCAATATTATTCTTATTAGTCTACAGAAAGGAAAACAGGAAAGTGAAGAGGGAAGATCTCATGAAAAATGGTCGTAAATTTATCTTACTCTACAGATATATGTTAGAAATTAGCTTAAGCAAGAGCTTTCTGCTTACATTTGTGGAGGGTGTATTGAAAAAAAGAATTAGCGCATTCTGTTGCGTGTACTCAGTGTTGTTAAATGTCTGCCTCAAAGCACACCAAATGCCTTGTCTGGGGAGGCAGATCCTGTGAACAGAGAGGGCTGGGAGGGACGTGTCACTTGGGGCATTATGGAGCTATGGGGTGACACACAGGTTCACTGAGACTACTGCATTGACATCCTCCATGAGTTCTTGTTTTTCTGTAAGGTATAGTATTGGAACTTTATGACTGGCGCTATTGGCTGGGGGAAAAAAAAGTGGGCAGGAGAATCTTCCTAAGGCAATTCAGCATAATATTAATCAGTCCTTTTGTAGTTGGGAGCAACTGGCTATTCCATTCCATTGTAAGGCTACTATAAAATTCCATATTTAGTTTGCTAATACTCAGAGATGAAAAAGAAAACAACTCTGAAATTCTTCTATCACATCTCAGACTTAAGCAGCATTTCCACTATGAATATTGGAAGTATCTGGAAAGTCCTTGACAGCAAAGAATGGAGGAGCCATCATGGTGTGCTAACCATGTAATGGAAAAGGAATTAACGCTTAAAAAAACAAAACTGCTTTTTGAAGCATTAATTTTGGGTGCCATTTCATTTTCTTAGCCTACATAAGCCTACATTAAGTAGTACTGCTGGATTCTTGAGATCAAATTGACAAAAACAAGAGGAGTCAGCATTCTACATTTTTATCTATAGAGAAAGACTCCTTCAGCTGTTTTAATTTTGTCT